>CP139505.1:441493513-441668428 GCA_021014915.2 Artemisia tridentata subsp. tridentata | reverse complement strand
TGATATCATGTTCTATTCAGTCTTCTATGAAAATAATCTTTTAGCCATATATAGACTATATAGTCGAGAGAGTTGTTTATGTAAGTCATTGTTTCTTTATTTCAAAATATCAATCATCTAAAACATTGTGTAATTTCTGCGTCCTGATGCAGCAATAAAGAAGATGCTTGCCACCCCTAGATGACCCTTTACCCATTTTTTAGAATATGGGTAAAGAAAACGTGTAGTTAGCACCTGCTTTAGCGTCCTATATTAGGGAATGCTCTGTGTCAACCTCATCTACTGATTTGATTATAGTGATCTAGTGAATCAAGGTGAGATTAAGAAGAGATCATCATCAAAAGGAAAAATCAACTGCCTTATCTTAGAAATTTTCCAGTTGTATTAGACTTGAGATGTTAGAGACGTAAGTTCACTTTAAAGGTTTAAGATTATGACAATGTCATAGTAATTGATGATAGAGATCAAATTGTAATTTTAATCGAGTTATAATTAAGCATGCCGGATATGTATCCAAGTGCCTTTGACGTTTACCTTTTTTCGTGTCTCATATTTACAGATTGTGTGCTTTCGCAGGAACTTCAGAAGTCTACGCAGGTTGCAACTGGTGGTCTTCATAATGCTATGCCTAAATTATTGGCAAGTATGGGCATAAAAGTTGGTTTTAGACAAGCAAATTCTGCCATTCTGTTGTTCCAAAGGAGTTTTGAGAGAGGTATGAAAGGGCTCAAACAGCAGTTATCATCCACATTTGTCACAGTAACCAATTCAAACATAGCAAGAAAATGGGGGCATCTAGTGAATAAGTGGGAAGAGTTGCTAAAAGTTTAGGATATGTGTGGTGTTTTCATTTTGTGTTGGTGCAAAATGGTTGTTTAGGTAGTGCAGTCATGGGGCTACTTGATGTTGCTATGTTTTCTGCATTATTTGTAGCTATATACGTTTGTGTTTGTGAAATCTTAAGGTTATGTTTATCGATTTCAATATGCAGCTTTTGCTTTCGTATCAAGCTTTGTTAGATAACATATGCCAACGATAATGTGCAAATACTATTATTGGTAAGAATAATGGCCTCTATACGAAAGGTCTCGAGTTCAATTCCCAATACATTGTCGTCATTCATTTTTATACAATTTAATGCTTGCTCACTAATTAGATTTTTATCATTCTATTTTGGTTTCAATTAAAACAAGTATTTACTAGTGAATTACAATTTATACACCTTAATGCTTGCTCACTAATTTAGATTTTTATCATTGTATTTTGGTTTCATTCAAAACAAGTACTACTAGTGAGTTTTTTGTGTAAAAGGTCAAAACAAGTACTGCTAGTGAGTTACAACTAACTATATTAGCTTTGAAAGTAAACATGATGTTTTATTAACGAATTGTGTTTTTATATGCGTGCATTTTGAACGTAGACATCATTATTTGCGATTTGAGTATAAAATGCATAATTCACATTTTGACACCCTTCGTGTTTTCTTCTTTTGTTCCTCGTAAACAATAACTCGGATCTATTTCTATGCCAACGAACAAACTCAAAGCAACATAACTAAGCTAAAAATTAGTCTAGAATATTTGCTAGAGTACAAGTTGGAACGTGCAGAAAAATTGTCCACAACCCTCACGTTGCCACCATTTCTTCGATCCTTAAATTAGCATTAATCCAAATACAAAGTGTCATACACCCTAACCCTAACGTACAACTTTTTTGTATCTTACGTGTCGGTTACATGCCCAACTCGAACAATCACACAAGAATGGCCAACAATTTAACTTTTTTATTTTTCTTATAAAAGCGGGATTTTTTATTTTACTTTTTTTATCTTATTTTGAAGACGGCAAAAGAAGCTAAACCAAGTTGTGCCATACAACCTTAGGACTCTATTGAACACATATGACTCATGCATAAGGTGCAATTCAAACTGATCCAGATGTCATCCATGTGACTAAGAAATGAGGCGACTCGGGTACAACACAGATGATTCGATCCCCTCTTGGTTGCCTACATTTCTAAGGAAGATATCAAGAGACAGAGGGACAGCTTCGTCCTATTTCTATCAATGTAAAAGTCAATCAATCACAAGGTACTAACGAACCTATGTCACCAGAATTATCCAGAACGGATAGATGCGTCACCCTCAGGAGCCCAACCAAAAGATTCACCAAACCCACAGAGTTTTGACTTTTGAGTACTGTTCACCTACATTTCTAGATGTAAACATTGACAAATGTTCTCCTAGATGCTATATGAACGCTTATATTAAGCAACAACAAAGGGAGTACACTTATACAATATCATAAAGATGAGGACTATGGGTCTTGCTGGACTATGCAGGAGCCACGGTATATTCACTCATACGATGATACATTAAACCAATTTGATTAACGAAGAGGACAACGTAAATTACACTTTTTTATGATCATCACATTGTCATTTTCTATCGATCGTGGTTGGTTTATCATGTAGACTCACATTTAAAGTACTACCATTGTCAAAGTGGTCAAAGATCAGTCACAAACTTTAGTTTTTGTATCCTTTAACAAAATGATATCAGATTTAAATTAATCAGTTTTTTAACCCAAAATACAAAGTGGATACCTCCCATCTAAGATACCTTGTCTAGAAGTACATTATGAATTTAAAGTGGTATACACCAATAGAATTAATATTCTATCTAATGTGTCGAATACATAACCAGCCTCAGAAAAGTGAGATTTTACCAGTGCAAGAGCTATTCCACGATGAGAAATCTTGTTCTTTTCTTCTTTGGCCATTTCAGCATAACTATAACAACAGAAATGATAATTAGTTTGATTTTATTGCAAGCATGCGATGATATGAAAGGTGCAGGGAAGATGGCAAGATGGCGAGTCAAAATGGGTCGGGTTGAAATGGATCAAAATGGGTTTGGGTCATAACAATGTCAAATCTGATTCAGGTTCAAACAGGTGGTTCATAACAATGTCAAATGGGTTCTTAAAAGATAGACTTGACGTGACTTTCAACCTGTTTGACCCATTTGATGTTTTTCACTTTTAGCTAAACTTGCTTTGAACCATAGGACCAGGTTAAAATATGAAAATTGCAAGACCCGTTTATAACTAAATTGGTCGAAATTGCCACCAATTATGGAGATGATCCTATAGAAACAGAGATGACCTTACGTTTGATCATAAACATCAGGTTGGAAGACTGGATCCCCCGAAGTCATTCGGTCCTCTTGCAGGAACAATCTTCCCCTGAAAGGGTACATTTTGTGTAAAATTATTTGAAATGCCAATCAATCAAAACCTAGTATGACCATTCATAGGTACATGCAAATCACATCTCAGACTTCAAAAGATCAGTTAAACCGTTTGATATCTTACGAAACAAAGTGAAAAATGAAGAGCATACCGGGGTCTTTCCCACAAACGTAATTGGGTTCATGATTTGGCCAAATAGCAAGAGAAAATACACACAGAGCATAGGCAAATTTATCCTCATAAGCCATCAACATATTGTTTAGACCTGCATAATGCACTCAAAGTGGTTAATTAGCATTACTTTAATTTTCTTATAGTTTAACATCAACGTAAATATCACATTAGATTATTATATGTACCTTCATGACCAAGCTTATGAAGAAACCACTTGCTATAGATCAGCATTTGCCGTTCAGTAATACCCATGCCGAAGTAAAATCAATAATGTCAGAACATGCCAAATATCACTCATGAAAAATGTAACAGTCCTGTTTTATGTACTTCAAGATCGAGGAATAAAATTCACAAACAATAAATAGTAAAATAAAAAACACGCGAAATAACCATTTGTAATTAGTTGCTCAAGTACATTTTTCTATCTTCATTAATCAGGCATATGTCAATCTGAAACAACTTTTGAATAATATAATGTTTACTTGACTTGGGGAATCAGGAATTGAATGATATGGTTCCTCTCCATTGGTTAAATTCACTGCCCATGATTAGAGATTTAGCTAATCTAATAATAGATGCCAGAAAGCCAAAAATTGGTGTATTTCTTGTCCAAGAATGTGTCTACAATACTAACTCTTTCATTGTCAAACCTTATAAACACATGATGCTTCCATTACGTTAGCTAAGAAGCAGATAAAGTCGGTGTGGCATCCAAATTCGTAATCTCAAAAAAAGGTGTCTTAAATCATGATACTGTAGTTTGCTAACAATGTAAACAGATTGCACAAGCATACTAAGGGATGTTCGAATGTTCTGCAAACCTAACGTCCCAATACATCCATCTCATATAAAGGCTGATTTTTCACATTTTTCTGATGGCCCAACAACATCCATCTCATATAAAATTCCAAAACTGTTTAAAAGTATTATAATTATGTCGTTTAAATATTTGTGTTTGATAACTTGAAAGGATTCATTAGTATCTGATTTAATTACTTTTCTCAACAGTTATCAAAAGATTGCATCTTAAAACATCCAAAAAAAATAAAGATTTCCAAGCTTACCTCTTTTTCGAAATAAAGCTCAAGATGGCTTGTCCAGTGTTCTTCCTGGTTGTTAAGGGATATGACTGCTATTTCGGGACCACCTTTCATGTTTCCTTTGTAAACTATACTATCCGATGACGACCCAATAATGTTGCTAAAATCTTCACAGGCAACTTCAAGTTCTGGTCGACTGTATCTCGTCACATCCTTCAGCAAATCAGTATCTACATACACAAATAAAATGTTGAAATGGTCGTATAGGATTTTCATACATTAATAAGATTCTGATAAACAACATAGTTTTCTCACCGATCAAGATTTCCAAACGGTCTTTATTGGTTCTGGATTTTCTCCATTGAACTATAATCCTTGGTTTAACTTTCCACTTTTTAGTAACCATGAGAAGGCCTGCAAGGAAGACGGAGCCCACAATCACTCCAGTCACTACTTCAATAGCTAAAAGCCATGTGGATTTTGAAGAAGAGGATTCAGGCTTTCGTTTATCTTCAATAGGATGATGTGTCGTATCTTCTCCAGTTGGCTTAGGCGGTTTATTAGAAGCGGATGGAGAAATACCTAAAAAAGGCAAACTCTGTTAGTTTCGGGTGTCACCATATTGTAACATGTAAAATAACGTGTCTTTTTAATGACAAAACATACCACATTGTTCAGGAGCGCGTGGTGTAATATCTTTATACTTTATGCAATTACCCTGAAAGCTAGCCCTGTAGAGGAAGAACAAAATGGGTCAGACCGTCCCAGAACATTTTTGTCCATGATTTGTTATGTAAAACTGAAAATTGGTGTGTCAATAGACTACTAGAATGGGCAGGATGGGGGTCTTGCCGGGTCAAAACATGTAACTTTTTATACGTGATGGATAGATTGACCCAAAACATTGTCCAAGATTTTTTTTTTATTATTCATTAAAAACTAGCGTGTCAGTTATGTTATTACTACTATAACGTATGTAAATTCAATAAAAAATAAAAATAAATAAATAAAAATAGCTTTTCAAAAACCTTGTTTTCTCACTGAAAACTATACTTTCTACAGATTTCAACCGGTTTAACTTCTTTCCTTGCAAGCTACTTCTTTTCACCGTTTTAACCCCTTAAAATTATAATGCAACCCGTGTTGTTCAATTTATGAAGAAAAAAAATCGGGTAGAAATTGCGCTTCTAACCTTGGAAGATATTCCAAACATTTAGGTATATTCCCCACAAGGTAATTGAACAAGAAATCAGCAAACTTTAGAGGAGACGCGCGACAAAAACCTAATGCATTCGTATTCGAGGCATACCTGGACCAAAACACAATCTAAATATCATAACAGACAAACATATTAAAACCAATAATAATGTCGATAACTTACATTTCTCATGCAGAAGCAAGATCCGTAAAATTAGCACCAGGAAACGTGCCTTGCAGTTTATTTCTATCCACCCGAAGCTCTTTAAGGTTCTTAAGATTACCAAGCTCCGAAGGCAATTTTCCGGTCAATCCATTCGCTTGTAAGTTTCTGACACACACAAATAGCTTCAGACATACTACACAAACTCATATTTTGTTTATTTCTTTAAATGACAAAATCCAATGGTTATAAGTGAAAATATATTCACATTTTCAGAACACTAATAAGACCACCAATTTCATGTGGGATCGGTCCAGATAACTGATTCTTCCCTAAATCCAAGATTTTTAAGTGCTTCAACAACCCGATTTCTTTCGGTATCGGATCAATGAGCATGTTGTCATGTAACATCCTGCAAGCATGATCATATATTGATAAAAATCATAACAGTTTTATCTTCTTCTTACTGTAAACTAAGATAATGAAAATAACATACAATTCGTGTTCCACAATGAATCCTTTTAATGAACAGCCGGAAATGTTACTACACAAACAAATTCACTGGCGTTACTAATATCATTCCTATGAAATCGATAAATAAATCCAAGGAACACAAACTCCTTACATTTTGTTAACATGATCGTTTGGGTTGGTTTGGGTTGATTCAGCACTATTTACCATGAAAAATTTCACCTATGAAAAACAGACTTGGTTTGGGTTGATTCAGCACTATTTACCATGAAAAATGCTATAATAACAGTCCTTATAAAAACATGCAGACAGCATCTAAGTTCGTTAAATAGTTGCTCAACTACAATTTCCTACCTCCATTAATCAGGCATATGTCAATCTGAAGCAACTTCTAAATAAAATAACGTTTACTTATTGAATGGAATGGTTCCTCTCCCTTGGTTACATTCACTGCCCGTGAATCCCATCTCTTTGTCTAAGACTTAGCATTTGTTGCCTTTCACTGACAAATGGTAATTAGAGCTTTAGCTAATCAAAGAATAGATGTAGCCAATAGCAAGCCATGAGCGTAAATGTGTCTACAACACTGACCCTTGCATTGCCGAAAGATAAAAATACATAATGCTTCCACTAAATTTAGCTAAGAAGCATCTAAAGTGTTGTATCCAAATTCCAAATCTCAAAAACAGATGTCTTAAATCATGATAACGTAAATTTCTAACCATGTAAACAGATTGCACAAGCATACTACGGGATGTATGAATGTGGTGCAAACCTAAAGTCTCAAATCTCAATAATCAGCCTATTCAGAATTCAGCTATTTTAACGGAAGTTTCAGGGGACAGGGGTAATTAATAAACAGATTTTTACAAGCTTATAAGTAGTTAATGTAACAGAACTGATGTATTAAGGTAAAATTTATATTACACAACTTTAAGAGCACAATTTCAACTAATCATTACAAGTCTAAGAAGATTAATAATATAACCCAGATTTGAATGAAACTACGATATATTTAACTTGCAACGTAATACTTTTATGCGAGACACATTGACAGGAAGCCACTAAACATCACCTTCATGAGAAAAAAGAAAGTGTGGCGAGGGAGACTTACATGTAAGGCCGTGCAAACAAAACAAAATACGGAGAATGTACTTTAAAACAAACTACATTTTGCTTTCGTATCAAGCTTTGTTAGATAACATAAGCCTTGGTAATATGTGTGTCTGTGAAATCGATAACGTGCAAATAATATGTGTTTCACTACAAAAAACGCTCAAGAGATAATTGATTTACCAAGCGCAGTGAGTATTGCATTCATATTATGAAACTACTAAGTTCAGGTCCTTAATTTATACATACATTCAAACCATTCACTACAGCGAAACAAGAAAAAAACGCGATACCAGTATTACCTTGTTGATATGTAGAATCATTTGAAGCCGACAATGGGTCTTGGCCGGATATAACTGGGTCTAACCGGGTCTTATCCGGATATGACCGGGTCTAACCGGGTCAAGGGCGGATATAACTGAGTCTTGACCTAGCCGGGTCTAACCGGGTCATGGCCGGATTTATCCGGGTCTTGACCGGATATGATCGGGTATTGCCGGGTCTTTACCGGATATAGCCGGGTCTAACCGGGTTATGGCCGTATTTATCCGGGTCATGACCGGATATGCCGGGTATAGCCGGATATTTCCGGGTCTTGACCGGATATAGCCGGGTCTAACCGGGTCATGGCCGGATACAACCTTAAAAAACACAAAAAGAAAAATGTATGTACCTGAAATGAGCTTGCAATTCTGGAACTATTAAAAATAAACCAATCAAATGCATTTGATGATTTTACTTAGGTGTCGTTTGTTTTTTCAGAGCTTTTACCTCTTCATCTGCAAACCATGTCTGCAGAAGAAGAGGTACATCTAAAGCTCTTCATCTGCAAGAAGAAGACCATTTGTTTTTTGTGCTATTGAAGTACTTCTTTCCTTTTTCTTCTTTTTTTTTTTTTTTTCTTTTTCACTGGTATTTTTTGTGCTATTGAAGTACTTTTTTTCTTTTTTCATTTCCTTTTTCTTTTTCACTAGTTTTTTGTGCTATTGAGTGCAAAACAAGCAATCGCTTAAAATACGGAGTATTAAAGACAATACATAATGGTTCAAAATATACCAATATCGCTTAAAAGACGGAGTATTAAAGACAATACATATGGTTTAAAATATACCAATACATAATGGTTCAAAACATAAAAATTGCAAAGCACATAAATTATAAAAATACTACAAACATGTATCAAATTAGGACCCAAGTTAAATCACTTGCATTAATTGTTGCGCGATTTGATCTCTTAAATTAGCCATATATTGTTGGTAAAGTTGTCAATCAATTGTACCTGCATATTCAATACATGATACGTTCATATCACTTAAGAAAGTTAAGCCGTGGCTCACTGTCTTGAATTATTCACCAAGATTATTGACCCATTTTGACCCGGTCCACTTTTAGAACAAAGATTTATTTGACACGCTAATAGCAATAAGAAAGCAAATTTGATAATCTATCAGAGGAAACGGAATATATACCTCTTCTGCGAGATCACCAGCAACACCTCTGACAATTTCACAAAGATTGTTTTCAGTAAATGAACCATTGATCCAGAAACTCATGTCTTTATAACAAGGTGGATACTGCAAATAATTTACCAAATGTCAGAACATGTTAACGTATTATTCATCAAACCAGAAATTATCAAAATTAACGTCTATAATATGCAAATGCATATGCATCTGTATCTAATCATGAGCGTAAGTGCACCAGAAATTCTGAAATTGTACAGCAGTTCTTAACTAAAGAAGCAGGGACTATGAGTGGAGGATAAGTAGTTTCCATTTCTGGTATACAGGTGTAACTCATTCAATGATCCCAGGAAAATATATACGCAACATATTGAATATACAAGCATACCCTGGAAAACATATTGTAGAATTTCATACAGTAAAATATAAATGTTGTCACTAGTAGCTACATTCTATAAGGATTTTCACTAGTAGCTACATTCTGTAAGCATTTTCACTAGTAGCTACATTCTATAAAATATAAATGTTATCATAGTAGCTACATTCTATAATAATTAATACTGTGGTAAAAGATCTTGGATCCGCCACTAGCTACATTCTATAAGCATTTTCACAAGTTTGCCTTAAGCTTTGGTAAAGAAGCAGGGACTATAATAATTAATACTCTAGGTACAGCTCAGTGTGCAGAAGCAGCACAAGTTTGCCTTAAGCTTTGGTAAAAGTATATGAAGGCGCTAAAGATGGTTTACAGATTTAGAGAAAACCAAAGCATGACCAACGTTTATATCGACTACAATATGAAAACTAAACTTTTGACACTACACGCTAAAGATAATAATGCAATTTCTATAAAACTTGGGAGCCAAAAATTTCGTCATCAAATCTATTAGGAAGTTACAGGAGGATAATTTAAACAGGGAAGTAGAACGAACTTCATGCCACTTGACTGTTTCCTAATGGTAAAATTATTCGCAATTTCGATATGTCATAGCAGGGACCGTATCTTAACTTCATATATGCCAAGGGTTGTGTTTGGCTAATGACAGTTGATCTATCAATACTTTGCATCAGAGTGTACCTAGAGTTAAACATTCACCAGTGTGCTTGAGCTCGCTTGTAAAAAAGTGATGACTAGGCCAGTCGGCCCTAAGGAACTGCTATAGCTTATTAAACTTATATAGATATACAGATTGCTCTAGCATTCGGATGCAATAAACCATCTTTGCAGATGTAATATTTGTTACCTTTAAAACATCAAACTATCAATATGCTTGCATACCCAAAGACTAAGCAAATACACAAAAGAATAAAGTCACAATAAATAAAAGACCAATATCGCATTAAATCAAAGACGCAACCGTAACCCAACCCAAAATAATCCCAAAATGCAACTTTCCAGCCAATAACTGAAACAACCCAATGGTTGACATCGTAACAGAGTGGCAGACACCTGACCAAGCATTATTGCAGAATGCGTATATACCATACAGTATGCAGTTACATGAGACAATGCCAACTTATATTCTACGTTAGACTGAAAGTGTTGGCAGACACCTGACCAAGAACCACAAGCAGATCATCATCAAAGTTTATATGACAAGTAGCAGACGGAAGCAATTAAGATGCTGATATTCCCTCCCATCCACATAAGTTACCACAATTGCCCAAATGAAGACTTTACTCAGTAGGGAGTAGGGAGACTCGTATCCTAAACATTTCGTACTAAATCTTATTAACAACACACTTAAGTTGAGGAAAGCAGATAACCGCCAAGGTTTCATCACTGTTTAGGGGTCTGAGAGACTACTATATAAAGAATACGCCAATAAAGAACGACCTAATGGTTGCGTCTAGATACTATATATCAAGCAAAGGCTAAAACGATTTCTAAAGGGTCCATGACTTAAAAACAGATTGACCAAACAATACCAATACAATGCTAATATAAACAACAGACTATTACAAGAAAGTTATACAGGATCATTGAATGCCAACCACAAAGTCAAGTCTGTTTGGGATTGCTTACTTGAAACTACATATCTGCTAATAATTATCACATGATTCCTTGTATCTAAACTGCTTATATGCATTTAAAGAGCCCAATGAGCAGATAAAAAGCAATTACAAACCACAACACCAGAAAGCATAGTTTATCAGGTGGTTACCGAGCTTGGGGACGGTCGTGGGCTGATTAGAATTAGCCGTGCTACAAGTCCAAACATCAGGGAAGTCAAGGGAAACAAGAGTAGGAAAGAATGAAGATTTATCCCGCGACAGTATAAAGGATAATGAGAACAACACTAAAGAACAGTGCGTTGTAGATGGAAGAACAAGGGAGATTGAAATTTCCACATTAGAGCAAAAACCCATTGAAGAACAAATTGGTGGTATTGATGACGTATCAAAGGAAAAGTCTACCGATCCAAAAGAAACAGATGTAGAACCTCAAGCAGATATTATGCCATCGAGTTCTTTAGAAACGTCAACAGAAGACGCTTCAAATTCAGACAAGACAAAAGCAGAAAGTGAAGATTTGCCAGTAGAAAATGTCAAATCTGTATCTGAAGTACAGAACCCTGAAGTGGTACCCAAGTCAGAAGATTTGAAGCTGAAAGAAGAGTGTGTTAATTCAACAACAACTAGCTGTATGTAGGTACAAAATCAGGTTTCATACCACCGGATACTTCTATATGGGCCAAATTCAACAGCACCAACCTAGGTACCTATAGTACTCTTAAACAAAAGTCTCATTTACAACACCAAACTCCCACATTCCACTGGCTACGATAATTCATTCTAAGGCCTAAACAAAGCAAAACTGATTTTGACCGAATTTTCACCAAACAAATATCATTTAGCAGATTTGGATCAATTCTCCTCCGTCAGTGACATTGTAATGAGATTACTTGGCCTTGTAATCCGAGTTTTACAACACTGCATAAGTCTAATGCCAAAACTATATGATGTCAATCCTAAAGGTACAAAGATCTAATTTCTAACATACCCACAACTTTAATGATGAAATGGGTACTCAAATATCATGGGTTAAAGTTCAAAACCTCATTTTTGACATACCCACAAACAAAAGAATGGAAGAAAACCCTTACCTTTTTTATGGCGGCTGAGATGGTGGCGGCGGCGGCTGGGATGATGGTGGCCGGCGGATGGGGTGGTGGTGGACGGCGGAAAGGGTGGTGGTGGACGGCGGATGGGGTGGGGGTGGTGGTGGCGGCGGCTGGGGTGGGTTGGTGATGGGAGGTGTGTGTGATAAGAGTTTGTAAAATGAACGAGATAATAAGTGAAAGTAGATTTTTGAGGGGGGTGCTTGGGGGTAAAGGGGGCGGTAAGGGGAAGAGAAATGAATAACTCGGTATGGAGGGAGTACATTTGAGTGCCAAATTTCTTTATCATTAATACTTAATAAAAACTTTTTAACTCACACTTCATCAATTCATCATAATTTTCACCAAATTGGTTGCGGCGGTTTCACCAATTTGCCACATCATTTTTTTTTTTTTTTTAATACATAAAATCCAACAAAAACTATATAAAATTAAAACATAACATTTTATTAATAACAAAAAAAAACATTACATAATACTTAAAAATAAACAAACCATTACATAATACTTAAAAAACCAAAACAAAACACTATATAATACTTAAAAAAAAAAAAAAAAAAAAAAAAAAAAAAAAAAAAAAAAACTAATCGTCATTGAGGTATGGCAAGTCTTGAGCGTCCACGTACTCCGTGAGATCATACCGAAGACGATGATGGACGTCTTCGTCTAGTAACTCGCCTAGGACATTATCATCAAACACTGGCTGTACCGGCTCATCCATTATATGAACCGATGAGATTGCTCGCCCGTCGCCTTTTATGATCATATTATACAAAATAATGCAAGCATGAACAAATTTCCCTATTTTTTCTTTGGTCATAGGCCGGAGAGGTCGCTTGAGAATTTTCCATTTTCCTTTGAGAACACCAAAGGCTCGCTCGACATCCTTTCTTGCCCCCTCTTGTAACTTCTTGAACTTCTTTTCCTTTGGGTCGGTCGGATACGGGTAAGCTTTAACTAACGTTGACCACTTAGGATAAATTCCATCCGTAAGATAGTATCCACGTGTGTAAAAGCGTTCACCAATATAAAATGAGTTATTCGCCGCCGTTCCATTTCGCTCGGTAAGATAAAAATCAGACTGATTCAACACATTGATGTCGTTGTTCGACCCCGGTTGTAACACCCCCAAATTTTAAAGTATAGCAGCGGAAGACAAATTGGGGTATTACCGAGAGGATCGAAGTCATAATTATAGAATGCAATTTAAAAGAAACATTTTAAAATATCATAGGTCCAAATTCAAATTCAGTTACAATCGTACATATCAGAGTGCTAGAAAATCCTTAAAGGATATAATGTTTTAACTGAATTTGACACTTTATTTTACACCATAGTTTTAAAGATAGTTGAATGCCCGCTCCTTGCCTCGATTGCTCCGCTAGTTTCCTGAGATACATGCTTAAAAGTCAACAAAATGTTGAGTGAAATCATGGAGTTTAGAGTTTAATAATCAATTCGATTCACAAGTAGGATTGCATCGGGGGTGCAATCAGTTTAAAAGTTGATATTGCAGTATATATATTGCCCTAAGTCTCATGACACGCAAACGTTAACAAAATACCGTATAAACGGAGGTGTTCATCAAGTTATTGATGAAAGTTTTTGCCCTCGTGTAATAGGTGATTTGCCAATTCCTATTTTTCTCAAATATAATGCATCGCGACTAATACGACTAGCAATTAGCATTCCGTCAAAGTATTAGTGGGATAGGTCGTCAGCCTCTAATAGATCTATTCATTATATTCGCGTTCACATACTTGTGATTAATGGCTCATGATAAAGGGTCTTATGGCAACATGGTAACTTAGGCATATATCAAGTCAGGTAGCATACAGAAAATACTTGTGATCTGTTTATAGCATGTATCCTCCTCACGGGTTTTAAAAATATAAATGATTTAAAAAGTGAGGCCATGACTCACCTTAAGCGTTACTGGTGATGGTGAAAGAAAGTTCAGAGTTGATTAAGATATTGACTTCAGTACAGAACCTGATAAATGTAAATGTCTGAGTTTCTGACTATATATGAGTGATGGATGTGAAATGAATCGTGAATAATGAATAACCGTAATGGTTAACGTTTTGGTCGTCAAGTGAGTATGGATTATACTTAATATGGTTGTAGTTCAAAAATAAGTATAGTGATGCACGATGATTATGAGTCTTATGTCATACTTTCCGAAATACTACTCTTTAATTAACTAAATGAAAGTGAATGCTAATTTATACGATTTTTGCCATAATGATTAACGAAAGTTAAATGTTACGAATATAAACTATAGAAATATGAATGATATGATGAAAATGAGAAATGATGTGAGAATGCAAGATAAAAACAGTAGGTCCTTGACCATTTCCAGATTTTACACATTTTACCCTAACGGAGTTTGCGTTACGTCGCTAGTCCTTCGTTAAGCCCAAAGTTCAAATATAGTCCAAAACTTGTCCATATGTGCATATAAGGCTTGGGGTTAAACTATTGGTCATTTTAAGCCCTTTACATACTGTTTTCACAGCTTCAGTCCATTAGTTTCATAGTTTGGCAGTTTTAGTCCCTCAATGTGAAAATAGGTTACAAATCTAGTCCTTCTTATACGAAAGTTACGGGAAAATATTTTAAAAATTTCTATTGTCTAATTAAGTTTATTACAACTTATTTCAAGTGCTTATTTCAGAAAAGGACTTACTTTTAGTCTAATGGGCCGAATAATGAAATAACTTGTTGCCCGTTAAGAGATCTAGAGGCGAGGGCATGTAAAATGTTTTAGGCCTGGATTTGGGCTGTTTTTATTAGTATAAAAATATATTTTATGGGCCCGCTGGGCTTACCAGTCGCTAGGTCTTACTGGGCTTAAATTAAGCCCATGTCGAATACGTGTTTTATTTTTCTGAAAATGAAAGGATTTAGCGATCGTAGTTTAACTTTAGCCTATTCGAGCGCCCAACTGAGCTTATGAGAGCAAATGTAAAATACAAAATATGTAGTTTTATAGGTGTACTATCGAGATGAGCAAAAGTATATAGGCGTTACATTCACGATTTCAAAATAAATGGGTCATGAGTAGACTATGTCGGGACGATTTTTCCAGTTTCAAACACTTAGTTTATTTTCACTTGTTTTCAAAATGTTCGGTCAAGTAGTGTTTAGAATGGTCCGTTTTAGATGTCGAGAGGAGCTTATGGGTAAAATCTCAAAAGTCGAATGATGTTCTAGGTCATGTAGAATTTCGAAAGGTGTAACAATATACACACATTATATGTAAAATTACAAAGTAATGATGGTGTGAAGTAGGTAGTTCGAAGCAGTTTTTAATGAATAGAACACTTAGTCATATTTTGACATTTTCTAACGTATATTATGTGAATGTCATGCGTTCGAATGTAACATATAAGGGTGGGCTATCATGACTGTGGTCGTTCCATAAGGTCTCTAAACGTTTTTATGAGCACATGCATGAGTTTCTTCCTCTTAATATTTACGTGACATGCACAAGAAAATATATTACGTTCGAATGTTCTGATGGTATGTATGAGAAATATGCTTACGTGTAATAGATATGAAAGAAGGGTACGAATACATACCACACCTCTAGAAAAGGTGGTGAAGAGTTTTGTGGAGGTTCGAACGAAGCATACAGTTGGGACAGAAAGATTGTAGCACGAATATCTTTTACGTACTCACTCCTTCTACTCGATTTGCATCCCAACAGAGAGACAAAGACTTTTTGGTAGTTTTAAGATTATTATGGCAGTGAAATGGGTGGTGAATTCGATGGTGTAAAAAGGTGTATAGGTTAGGTTCGACATTTTTGAGATACGAGGGTGTTTATGGGGGTGCTAGCGATCGGTTTAAAGAAAAGAGAAAAGGAAAAAGAAAGAGTAATTAAAACATATGTTGGGCTATTCTTGTTGGGCCGAGCATTGGGTTGGTTAAATGGCCCGATTGGGTTTGGATTAGGATTTATAGTTAATGAGTAATTAAGTTGAATTAAGTATGATTAGTTATTGTTAAGTATTTTTGTAAAAATAAGTCTAAAGTAACGCGAGTATGGTCACTTGTCGTTGATTGTGAATATGTGGTGTCGCGATGGAAATGTTATCTCGAGTTCGTGGTATATTATATATACATACGTGAAGCGTATCGTGATAATAATAATGTATAAAAGAAAAGTTTAAATTTCTCCGTAAAAATGGGCTTAATTAAACGGTAACACAAGATTATCATAATTTATTGAGATTGATTACAACGGTTTTTCATAGGACCCTACAGTACCCCTCCCTCATTCTGAATTCCGTCCCGGAATTCAAGTCTAAGATAGCTAACGAGGGTGGTTTACGAAAATAGGTGTGGATATTTTTCACGGATCTGGTCTTCGCGTTCCCATGTGTATGTTGGTCCTCTCTTGGAGTTCCATCTAACTTTTACAATGGGAATACGGTTCTGCTTAAGTTGCTTCACCTCTTTATCCATTATTTCTATGGGTTCCTCTGTGAACACAAGTTTGTCGTCCAGTCTAATCTCTTTCAGCGGAATGACGAGAGTTTCATCCGACAAACATTTCTTTAGTTGTGATACATGGAATGTAGGGTGTACCCTACTGAGTTCTTCTGGAAGTTCCAATTTATAAGCCACTGGACCAACTCTTTCAAGGATTTTGAAAGGTCCAATGTACCTCGGGTTTAGTTTTCCACGCTTCTCGAAGCGTATCATTCCCTTCCAGGGAGAAACTTTTAGCATAACTCTATCTCCAACTTCGAACTCCATAGGTTTTCTCCTCACATCCGCATAGCTCTTTTGTCTGTCACGAGCAGCTTGGAAACGATGTTTGATTTTGAATATCTTCTCCGTTGTGTCGTGTATAAGTTCTGGTCCGGTAAGTTGCATGTCCCCAACTTCCGTCCAGCAGACAGGAGATTGGCACTTTCTTCCGTAAAGTGCTTCAAAAGGCGCGGCCTTTAAGCTAGCATGGTAACTATTATTGTAAGAGAATTCAACTAATGGTAAGTGTTTATCCCAACCTTTTCCGAAGTCAAGCACACATGCTCTGAGCATATCCTCCAAGGTTTGGATTGTTCGTTCACTTTGTCCATCAGTTTGTGGATGATAGGCGGTGCTCATGTCCAGACGAGTACCGAGAGCTTTCTGTAGAGATTGCCAAAATCCTGAGGTGAATCGACTGTCTCTATCCGAGATGATGGAGATTGGGACTCCATGTCGTATTATGATTTCTTTGAAGTATAACTGAGCGAGTGTATCCATCTCGTCAGTTTCTTTGATAGGTAGGAAATGAGCGGATTTGGTCAAACGGTCGACGATAACCCAGATTGTGTCTAATCCGGTCGAAGTCCTTGGTAATTTGGTAATAAAATCCATGGTGATTCTTTCCCATTTCCAGACTGGTAACTCCGGCTGCACCAGTAGTCCTGATGGTTTCTGGCTTTCTGCCTTGACTCTCGAACAAGTCAAACATTTTCCAACATATGTTGCTATGTCAGCTTTCATATTTGGCCACCAGTAGAGTTGTTTAAGATCTTGGTACATCTTATTGGATCCTGGATGGATGGAATACTTGGACTTGTGAGACTCATGCATAATGATATCTCGAATACCTCCGTAAAGAGGAATCCAGCATCTCTCCTTGAAACATAATATTCCATCGGCTCTTCTTACGAATCCATTCTCACTTTCTGGCATGCCATCGATCTTTTCGTGAGGTCGGTTCTCTTCCTGAAGAGCTTCCGACTGGGCTATTAGAATTTGAGATGGGAGTGGTGAACAGATTGTCATTCCTGATGATCGAACTCTAAGAGGCTTGATCCTTTCCTTTCTACTTAACGCGTCGGCCACGACATTCGCTTTACCGGGGTGGTAGCGAATTTCACAATCGTAGTCGTTGAGGAGTTCCAACCAACGACGTTGCCTCATGTTTAGTTCCTTCTTATCTAGTATGTGTTGAAGACTTTTGTGATCGGTGAAAACTGTGCACTTTGTACCGTATAGGTAATGTCTCCATATCTTAAGAGCGAATACTACTGCTCCCAATTCTAAATCATGAGTGGTATAGTTTTCCTTATTTTTCTTGAGCTGTCGAGATGCGTAAGCTATGACTTTGTTTCTTTGCATTAACATTGCACCTAATCCGTGATGAGATGCGTCGCAATACACTACAAAGTCGTCACTTCCGTCCGGTAGTGCTAGAATTGGTGCTTCACAGAGTTTTTGCTTGAGAAGTT
This sequence comes from Artemisia tridentata subsp. tridentata, assembly GCA_021014915.2. Taxonomy (NCBI): domain Eukaryota; kingdom Viridiplantae; phylum Streptophyta; class Magnoliopsida; order Asterales; family Asteraceae; genus Artemisia; species Artemisia tridentata. The sequence continues at coordinate 441,650,198 of CP139505.1, read as the reverse complement.
GGAATGCTGACTCTTGTTTCTCTCTCCAGATGTACTTCTTGTTCTTCTGGGTGAGTTCTGTCAAAGGTTTTGCGATTTTGGAAAAGCCTTCTATAAATCTTCGATAGTAACCAGCGAGTCCTAGAAATTGACGGATTTCAGTGGGAGTGGTGGACGAAGCCCAACCCTTTACTGCTTCAATCTTGGTCGGGTCAACGTGAATACCTTGACTGTCGATGATGTGGCCTAGGAATTGGACAGTGGAAATCCAAAAATCACATTTGGAAAATTTCGCATACAGTTTTTCTTGCTTGAGTAATTCCAAAATGGTTCTCAAGTGTTCTGCATGTTCTTTTTCATTACGTGAGTAGATTAGGATATCGTCAATGAATACGATCACGAATTTGTCCAAGTATGGCTTGCATACTCGGTTCATTAGATCCATGAACACAGCTGGCGCGTTGGTAAGGCCAAAAGGCATTACTCGAAATTCGTAATGCCCGTACCGTGTACGAAAGGATGTTTTGGGTACGTCTTCTTCTCTAACTCTTAATTGATGGTATCCTGATCTCAGATCAATCTTTGAGTAAACACTCGATCCTTGCAGTTGGTCAAACAGATCGTCAATCCGTGGTAATGGGTATCGATTTTTCACTGTGAGTTTGTTCAACTCTCTATAATCTATACACATTCGGAATGTTCCGTCTTTCTTTTTGACAAACAAGACTGGTGCTCCCCAAGGTGATGAACTTGGCTGGATAAATTCTTTATTTGACAGTTCCTTCAGCTGCTCAGATAGTTCCTTCATTTCGGAAGGGGCTAACCGATAAGGGGCCTTTGCAACGGGTGCCGCTCCAGGCACTAGTTCGATTTGGAACTCCACTTGTCGGACTGGCGGGAGGCCTGGCAAGTCTTCAGGGAATACTTCTGCATATTCCCTTACAACGGGCACTTCGTCCAGTTGTTTCTTCTTTTCTCTTGGTTCACCTTCCGTTACTTGAACCAGGAAGGCGTGGCATCCCTTATTTATGTGTTTTACCGTTTTTATGTACGAGATGATGTTGAGTTTGGTTTTATAATGATCGCAACAAACAATGAGGGTTTCATTGTCGAGAGGGATGTGGATGACTTTCTCGTCGCAAATGATTCTGGCACGGTGTTTGGATAACCAATCCATGCCCACAATTGCGTCAAAGCTTCCAAGTTGGATGGGCATAAGGTCAATCAGGAAGGTTTTGCCTTGGAGGGTTAGGGTACAATTTTTAAGTAGGGTATTAGTGCTTAGCAATTTTCCATCAGCTATTTCAATTTCGTACGAGGTATCCAATTCTACGGGAGCAATGTTAAGTAATGAAGCAAACGAAGTGAACACAAAACTCCTATCAGCTCCAGAATCGAATAATATCTTAGCACTATGTTGATTTAGTAAGAAAGTACCCATAGTGACATTGGAATTTTGCGGCGCGTTTCCATCTCCAAGTATGTAAGCTCTTCCGCGAGAAACATTGTTGGTGTTCTTCGGGCAATGACTCTTGTAGTGTCCCATTTCACCGCAACCGTGGCACCTCACAGCTACTGGTTGTGCATTCGCTCCAGTGGCCCTGCAGTCCTTAGTCACATGGCCTACCTTTCGGCAGTTGCCGCAGATTGCTGTACAAGGTCCGATGTGATGCAGCCTACACTTGTTGCACTGGGGTCTTGTCCCAGCATACACCTTTCCTTCAGTAGGTGTAGCCACATAAGCCCTGGCGGCTTCTTGGCGGCGGTTTTGCTGGTGGTGTCGGTCATTGCGGCTCTGCTGATGATCCCTGTTGCGGTTGCTCCGATTATTGTTGTGGTAACTCCTGTTGTTATTGTAGTGACTGTTGTTGTTCCTGTTGTTGTTGTCATAGTTGTTGTTTCCACGGTTATCATAACCCCTCTTGTGTTCATTGGTTGTGGCGATGGTGCCTCTTTTAATCACTCGATCCAGCAATCGTTGAGCAAGCGTGATTGCGGCTTCAATTGTCTTTGGTTCGGATGCGATGACGTCCCCTTCAATACTTGGGGGCAGACCTTCCACATAACGTTCCAGTGTCTTTTCCAAGTCAGGTACCATAGATGGGCACAAAAGAGACAACTCTCGAAATTTTTGGTTGTATGTCCTGAGATCATTATTTTTCACCACCAACTGATGAAACTCCTCTTCTAGTTTTCTGACTTCGGTTCGAGGACAGTATTGCTTCAACATCTTATTCTTTAGTTCAGACCAGGAGATTTGAAATGCAACTTCAGTACCCATGGTTTTGACAATGGCATTCCACCAAGATAGGGCTTCTCCTCTTAGGACTCCGGTGGCAAAAGTGACTTTGTTGTATTCCGCACAGTTGCTTCTCATGAATACTGTTTCCATGCACTCAAACCACTGTGCCAACTCGGTCACTCCTTCCACGCCTTTGAAGGTGGTTGGCTGACAACTCATGAAGTCTTTGTAGGTGCATTTACGCATTGTAGATGCCTCGCCTTCGATTGTTGTCTCTGTGTTAGTACTCGAACGAATCGCAGCATCGGCCTCTCGGGCTGCAGCGATGCCTTCATCAATCATTTTCCGAATTTCCTCTGGTGTCAGAGATGCGGCTTGGCTGGTAGTTCCACGTCTAGTATACATCATTTTCTATAAATGCCATAAGAACATAGATTTTAGAGTTTGCGTAGAGTAACTGTAGAATGAATCCACGAACATGCGTAAATTTTTATTTTTAACTTCCTATTTTTCATATGTCCAGGTTTTACAGCGTTTGCTATGTTTTAAAGATTCATGATATTAACAAGTAATCATCACGACCTATCTGAATATAGCCACAATACATACAAACAACCATAATACATGAGTCAACATGATTATATAGTACATCACAACCAACAGCATTACATTAATAACTTGATTAGTTGAGTTACATAACAAAACCGTACAAGAATCTTTATTAATGGCCACACATGGCAGGCTAAGATGCCTCACACTATACAAAGATGCTACTATGTCTAATGACTAGGTCCTTCTGCACCTCTCGTGAGCTCGGTAATCTGATCCTGGAGTCTGCGTATCTCAGCCTGATGCTCAGCCTGTATCTCTCCTATCGTGCTCTCCAAGGTATTGGCTCTGCGCTGTGCGAGATGAGCTGTCCAAGCTAGGTCCTGTCCCTCTCTCCTCAGGGATATCACATAGAAGCGGGTATCAGCGATATCTGATCGCATCTGTGTCAAACCCTGCTGTATGGCTGCTCTGTTGGAGGCGAGCCTATGCAATGTATCACTAATCGTCCCCGGGGGATCCAACGGTACATGGTCAATCATGCGGAGGAGTGAGTCAATCTGCTCCTCATGACTCTCTAAGCGCGTCACAACCGTGGATGGCGTGAGAGTGTGGGTGACTACCGCCCTGAAGTCCTCTCTAGCATCGGGAATCGGAGCTGGGGGTGTAAAACCAGGAGGGTAGGGTAGTGAGGGGGAGGACGGGTATGTCTGGTCTAAGATGTGGGGTCGACTCGAGGAAGGAATATCCTCCATAGGTATAGGATTCTGCTGGTGAGGTGGTAGTGGGTATGTCTGTGTACGTGTATCAAGTAGATGGTCAGGGAGTAAGGATGGTGTGGCATGATGAAACTCTAAGGGCGTATCATCTGCAGGGAGCCATTGCTGACTCTCCATGTATAAGTCGTCAGGGGGTGGGATGTAGAAAGGGGGAAAAGTATCATAGACAAAGTGTGGTGGTAACATAGGTGCTGTCGTAGCTAGCACATGAGGGTTCTCGAGTAGAGTTACTGCGTCAGCTCCACCCTCCTCAACGGGCTCTATCCCGTCGGGTAAGGTCGCGGGTGCTAAGACACCGGGAAGTACGGGTGATGTAACTGATGCTAATGATCCCTCGGAATCTGAATCCGATGATACACTAAAATGCGTAACGAATGACATGATACTGTAATAACCCATATATAATAAGAGTAAGTAATTACTAACATCAAGTGGTGTAATGTAAACATGAAATCATCCAGTTGTGTAAAGTAAATAACAAACATGTAAAGTCTTGTGTAAAACAATCCTGGTTAATAATGTACTAAGCGCGGTAGCAAGCAGGCACGGAGGGCGTAAAATGACATGGTGTAAAATTTGTTTATTTGAAGTGTAGTTAGAGTTTTAATGTCTGAAAACATTTGGTTCTCTATAACTATAGGCTCTGATGCCAATCTGTAACACCCCTAAATTTTAAAGTATAGCAGCGGAAGACAAATTGGGGTATTACCGAGAGGATCGAAGTCATAATTATAGAATGCAATTTAAAAGAAACATTTTAAAATATCATAGGTCCAAATTCAAATTCAGTTACAATCGTACATATCAGAGTGCTAGAAAATCCTTAAAGGATATAATGTTTTAACTGAATTTGACACTTTATTTTACACCATAGTTTTAAAGATAGTTGAATGCCCGCTCCTTGCCTCGATTGCTCCGCTAGTTTCCTGAGATACATGCTTAAAAGTCAACAAAATGTTGAGTGAAATCATGGAGTTTAGAGTTTAATAATCAATTCGATTCACAAGTATGATTGCATCAGGGGTGCAATCAGTTTAAAAGTTGATATTGCAGTATAGATATTGCCCTAAGTCTCATGACACGCAAACGTTAACAAAATACCGTATAAACGGAGGTGTTCATCAAGTTATTGATGAAAGTTTTTGCCCTCGTGTAATAGGTGATTTGCCAATTCCTATTTTTCTCAAATATAATGCATCGCGACTAATACGACTAGCAATTAGCATTCCGTCAAAGTATTAGTGGGATAGGTCGTCAGCCTCTAATAGATCTATTCATTATATTCGCGTTCACATACTTGTGATTAATGGCTCATGATAAAGGGTCTTATGGCAACATGGTAACTTAGGCATATATCAAGTCAGGTAGCATACAAAAAATACTTGTGATCTGTTTATAGCATGTATCCCTGGTATGTGCTTAAACACATACTTTTTCTTGACCAAAATCGGACTCAAATAGACCAAAAACCCGTCCATAATGCCAATAGATAGTGTGTTTTTTTGTTTTGTTTGTGCAGGGACGGATATCACGAAAAACCGGCAAAAATACAAAGAGAATCAAGAAAACGAGCACGAGATACGGAAAAGACTCAGAGCCGAACCGGGAATGTCATACTTGGTCAAAAAGTCAAAATCTGCCTTATAGTTCCACCAAATGTCAAGAATCACCCTTGGATCAACCTTGGAAAATTAACAAATTAGTCCCTCAAATTTCAGCTTATTCAATTATGGTCCCTAAACTATTAAAAAAACCTTTAACCTTAAATAAAACACTATCCGGATCCAACACAAACCCAACCCAAACTTATCCTAGCCCAGCCCATTCACTTGATCTATAAACCCCTAGCCCATTTCCATACCCGGTCCACTATCCCTTTAAATAAAACAACCGGTCAACACCACCCAACTCCCTCAGTCAAATAAAAATAAACACACCCTTCTCTCTTACTAAAATAAACCCGCCTCCCAAAATTCACCCCCAATCCCAATTTTTACTATTCATCCTAGAACCCTAATCTTACCGTATGAAAATTTACCACAATTAAGGGTAGATTGGGCAATGATTGGCTATTCTAGAAGCTCCTGACACCAAGAATGACACATGGCAGCAAGAGATTGGACCGAACACGCGTCGATTCTAATCCAAGGGCCAGAGATGAAGCTTGGAGATCAAGGGAAGATCCAAGGGTGATGGATAGCATCAGACGCACGAGGATCGCCAGCGTGGACAGCCCAGAAGGTTCCCTCAAGGCCTATAAATAGACCCCTCCTCATCGCAGCTAGAGGGTCTAATTTTTATGTCTTTAAAAAATTGTTACCAATTTAATTCCTTGTCATTTACTGTTTTTAGTAGTGTAATTTTTAAATTCAAGTTGTAATTTCATTTCCAGTCAGTTTGTATTCAGTTTTTTTAAAGTTTAATGAAAGTCAAACATTGGTCAACTTTCTTGTTATTCAGCTTATTTATTGAGTTAATGCTTATTTTTGAACTTTTCTGCTTCTTATGTATAGTTTTGATGTCAGTTGTTGGTGTATGAGCTTCTGCTTCTTATTTCTCTTTATTATTGCTTAAAGTCAAAGTAAAAGGTCAAAATAGTAATCTGTGGTAGTAAGCTGTGAAAAATCTGATGGTATAAGCTGGTTTTGGGTATGGTTTTGGCTTAATCCTATAAGCCTGGGTGGTTCATATTGATTTTGAGATCCTGTTGTTCCAGCTTGACAAGATTGTGAGTCAAATTTCAAGAGTAGCTTATTTTAGCTTATTGTGATCTATTCAGCTTATCTGCCTTGTTTTCTGCTTATTTCATTCACAGTAGTTCTAGTATGCAATAAGTTTAAGTAATTTAGTCCAATAACAGAATAGTTTAGTTTAGAATTTCATTAAGCTGATTAGTAAGAAGTTTAGCTTATTTTAAGTCCCATTTTAGATTTTTGAGAAGTTTGTAGGAGTTTGAATCTGTTCGCAATAGCTGTGTAAAATTTGAACTAGTTTGCGCCATTTTTCCCTACTGTCACAGAATTTAAATAGTGCGGAACTTGGATTTTTGATCTGCTGATCTCGGGATTTTCCTGGCTTATTTAGTTGATCTATGGACCTAATCTATGGTTTATAGGAAGTTAGGGTAGTAGGTTTCAAGTTTATGATCTGGTCTTTGCATTCTGAGCTTATTTAAATGCTTATTTAGGCCTACAAAATCAGCCCCAAATCCGATCCTGCTGCTCAACATATGCTGAGCAGCCTTGGTATGTTTCTGGCTGCTGATCTAGGGCCCATTTAAGCTAGGAAGTGAGCTTATATTTTGGGGTTTTTGAATTTTCTAGTTAGTTAATAGTACTAGCTTCTTTTTGCCCCTATTAGGTTTTACTTTAAGAGCTTATTAGACTGCTTAATTAGTGGCTGCAAGTAGGGTAGATTTACATGTTAAATCTGTTTTGGTACCAAATCTGTTCAGCTTATATTGTGCTTTTTCTGTGTGCTTATTTCTTCATTTTCAATATTTTCTAGTTTCCAGTAGTTAGCATAACCTGTCTTTAGCTTTTGATAATTTTTGGCTTATGTTTGCTTAATTTTAAGCTTATTTCCATTAGCTTATTGCACTGTTTTAGCTTATTCAGACTTATTCAGCTTTTGAAATTATTTTTCCTAGATTTCTTATTTAATTTTAGATTTACTCAGAAATTTTCAGAATTTTCCAATTAGTTTTACTATTTTTAAATCATTTAAATAGTTTTAATTAGTTTTTAATTCATAAAAAATTCATAAAAAATCAAAAAATATTTTTCTTTTTCCAAAAATTTTCTTTTATCAGATTTAAAATAGGAAAATTATTTTTATATTTTTAGGTTTTAAATTTTAGAAAATCACTTTTTATTTACGTTTTTAAAATTACGTCGCGTTAGTTTTTAAAATCCAATTTTCGTTTTCATGCTTAGCTTAGTTGTTTTCTTAGCATAATTAGTTGTTAATCTTGATTGTTATTTTAATATTAGTAGTGTAATCAAAAATCAATCACTCTTATTCACATTCACTACACGAATCACGTCCCGGGAACACAAATTCCATTCGATCTTCGTCGGGACAAACGACTCGGGTTAACACATATTTCTTTGTGTGTTTTCCTTGAACTATAATTGACACGAATCAATTTTTGGCGCCGCTGCCGGGGAAGGTTGAAGTGAGTGCGTGATTCCGTTTTTCGATTCGTGTTTTGAAGACCCTTCCCCCGTGAAGTTATCGCTTTCATTTGTAAATATTTTCTTCTTATAAAACCCAAAAAGATTTTCTCTTCAAAATTTATTTTCCTTTTTCCTTTGTGATTTTCCATGTTTCTAAAATTTAAAAATCCAAAAATATTCTTCTTAATCCTCTTATCCGTTTGATTCTTTATCTCTATCCCTCTATCCGTTTAATTCCTCTTCTTCATGTCTTCATCTTACCCGTATTCTTGTGAATGGTGTGGGGGTCCTCCAAATGGCGGGAATTGTTCCGGTTGTAGCATGGTGGAATCGGGAAACGGGTTTGTCTATGACCAAAATCCTTATTCCTACCATGAAACAACCGACTTTTTCAACCAGCCCCCACAACATCAGATGGAGACATACTTGTGTGAATTTTGTGGAGGTTGTCCTCATCCGGAATTTGATTGTCGAACGGGAAACATGCTTGTCTATGAGCAAAACCCTTATAACAATCAGACATCATCCGGATTTGACACATCTTCATATTATACATCAAGTTCACCACAACAACAATATCACTGTTGTGAGTATTGTGGAGGTCCCCATTATGGTTCTGATTGTCAAACCGAGAACATGCACTATGAGCATATTCCTTATAACAATCATGACTTATCCGGTTTTGACCAACCTTCACAATACACAACCCCTCAGGACCTTCTTCTTCAAAGGTTTTTAACTACTAGAGCTGAACAGATAAATGCTCAAAATGAATTCAACATGTACATTCAAACTGAAATAAACAAGCTTAATGAGTTGATTCGAAGAAGACAAAATCCTCCCCTTGACTTGTCATACTCAGAGGAGAGTGATGAGGAGGAAGAAGAGAATTCAGAGATCAATCCGCTTATTGAAGACCCTTCAGATACCTTTTTAATGGGGGACAAGGAAATCAAAATCAATCCTCTTAAGGATGTTGATGACCTTGTTCCAATCCCAAGGGTATCCGAGGAACCCTTCGATCTTCCTGATTCTACTTCACAAACTTTCAATATGACTATCACTAATCCTTTGTTTGATTTCGATTCTGAATTTACTCTAATTTCAGACAATCAAATCTTTGATATTCATAACAAGGAGAGTGATGAGTCAGATACGGAGACAATAATGGACGAGGTGCAAACTTATAGCATACAAAGTACAGCACATGTCCCACCTCCGTATATCCTTCCAGAGCCCAAGCTCAAAGACGTACTTCATAAGGATCATATCATATCTCCTCCGGAGTATGATTACTATGTTTTTGAGGAAGATCATGACCCGGGGGGAGATATACTCTACCCTAAGAGTTTTATTATCGAGGATATCATCCCGACCCTCCCTCCCGAGGTTTTTCTGAGCTTTAATGATGAAGAATGGATTCCCATTCTGATTATGATCTTTCTTCCCTTCTTCACCTATCCGGTGATTTCTCCTATCCTTCACTCCTTCGGGAGTGAAGACACCATCTTTGACCCCGGCATCTCTCCTTCTTTTCAGCCGTGGGTATCTCATCGGGGTGGAACTTTCGTATGCTTCAATGTTTATCCAAACATCTTGAACGAAAGTCCGATGGAGATGATCTTTTCCACATGCTCCCCCAAGGACAATTAAATTCGGGGTCGAGTCAAGCTCATGTGACTCGATTACCAAAAACAAGCGCTTCGTGGGAGGCACCCCATGCTTATCCATCTATCTTCTTATCTATTTTCTAATAAGTGAGTGAGGAGGGCTACCTCTTCCATATCTTGTGTTTCGTGTTTTCTGTGATATGTCCAGGAATGCCCGATGATGAAGACTCTCGTGCTCGTAGTTTCCTTCACGCTACTCGAGTTTCATCATTCGTTGCTCATCGATATCCTAAAATCTTATCGTTTTGCATTTATCTTTTGGCATAATTAATAAACGGCCTTAGATTTATGTAGGAGAACCCTTACCTTTAAGACATTGAGGACAATGTCTCGTTTTAGTCTTGGGGGGGGGGGGGGTAATCTGTCGATTTGATTTTTGCCTTGTATTTTTGCCGTTTTCTCATGCAACCCCGTTTTTCCTCCAAAATTTGAAAAAATCCAAAAAAATGAGAAAATTTTAAAATTTTTTTGCAAAAATATAATAAGTTTTGACATTTTTGTTGATTTTCCGTTGGTGAGAGTAGGAATAAAATTATGACTTGACCGGGCGTGTTGAGCCCTAGCTTGTCTCCTTAACCGTTTATAATCCATAAGCTCGTGCTAGTCTTTTACACAAGGAGCTAGAAAATGCGAATTCTTTTTAAGAATTTGCAAGTTCCCGTATTTGACTTTATATATGCATGGCTTGATTATTTGGCTAAGCATTCGCGGATCTTATTATTTAAGATTTTAAATTTGCGAAGAACGAGAAATGATAGAGTTGTTATAAGTTAGATTGCTAAACGTGGAGTAGTTGGATCTCTTTAGAGCTCATCAAAGTTACTTGTGGCTTTTTGTTCCCATAAGCTTGTTTCACCCAAAAAAATAGTAATCTAGGAATAATTAAAGCTATTTTGGTTTTGGCGATAATTAGTTTTTATTTATTCCTTAGAGAATTCTAGCTTATGAAAGTTGGGTACACATCAAGGTACTGTCAGTGTTACGGTGTAATAGACTATTCCATCTTGCCGGCTCGCAACCGATGTTGGGATTGTTATAAAAGCCGTAGGACTTGGGGTTTGGCAACATAAATAATTAAATGAATATGATAATGTATAATAATAATCCAAAGCCATAAAAAGTTTTCTACATCTTGCCGGTTCGCAGCCGATGTTGTAGACTTCTAATAAAGGCAGAGGAAAAATTCCAAGGTCATAATAGACTATCACATCTTGCCGGTTCGCAGCCGATGTTGTGATTGTTATAAAGGGCCAAGGATCAATAATAATATGTGCTTAATAATGTTAAAAATGCCAAATTTCGACTCCGAGGTATCCTAATAAAGGCTTCCGTCTCTGGACTCGTAGATGAGTTGTTTCGGTCGCAAATAAAGGGATATCCTCAAAATCGTGTTAAATCAGAGACCTTGATGTGGACCTCATTTTTGTATGCAACGGTTTTCGAGGGAAGGTTTGGAAACTACTTAGCGTCTAAACTAGGTATCTTTATCGGACTAAAACTTATCGAAACGAGAACTTGAAGAAATTCATTTCTCACCAAAAATAAAATAAATAGAGGAAAATAGGAATTTGGGAACGAGGAGTCCACAATTAGCTTTTATGAGTAGTGTTGGCAATCTAACTTGTAAATGACAATGATTTCGTTTTTAAGCTTAGTTTGGGGACTCGTGAAAAATCAGGAACGACGAATTTTATCCGTATGGTCACTTCTTCATGAGTCGTGTTTCCTGCTCGAAGACCCTAAAAATTATTGTAAGATAATGATTGTCAACAAAGCCGTCACATGAATAATGAGAAAAATACAAAAATAGAATAAAAGGAGAATCGGGGAGTTTTTAGAACTTAAGATTTCTTAATCTCTTTTGAAAATTTTGCTACTTTTCAAAGTTAGTAAAAAGAGATTGGAAATTTTCGGTTTCAAAAACGTGTTTTTATAACATTGCATGAGGACATTGCAATAGCTTAGTCTGGGGGAATTTGGTATGTGCTTAAACACATACTTTTTCTTGACCAAAACCGGACTCAAATAGACCAAAAACCCGTCCATAATGCCAAAAGATAGTGTGTTTTTGTGTTTTGTTTGTGCAGGGACGGATATCACGAAAAACCGGCAAAAATACAAAGAGAATCAAGAAAACGAGCACGAGATACGGAAAAGACTCAGAGCCGAACCGGGAATGTCATACTTGGTCAAAAAGTCAAAATCTGCCTTATAGTTCCACCAAATGTCAAGAATCACCCTTGGATCAACCTTGGAAAATTAACAAATTAGTCCCTCAAATTTCAGCTTATTCATTTATGGTCCCTAAACTATTAAAAAAACCTTTAACCTTAAATAAAACACTATCCGGATCCAACACAAACCCAACCCACACTTATCCTAGCCCAGCCCATTCACTTGATCTATAAACCCCTAGCCCATTTCCATACCCGGTCCACTATCCCTTTAAATAAAACAACCGGTCAACACCACCCAACTTCCTCAGTCAAATAAAAATAAACACACCCTTCTCTCTCACTAAAATAAACCCGCCTCCCAAAATTCACCCCCAATCCCAATTTTTACTATTCATCCTAGAACCCTAATCTTACCGTACGAAAATTTACCACAATTAAGGGTAGATTGGGCAATGATTGGCTATTCTAGAAGCTCCTGACACCAAGAATGACACATGGCAGCAAGAGATTGGACCGAACACGCGTCGATTCTAATCCAAGGGCCAGAGATGAAGCTTGGAGATCAAGGGAAGATCCAAGGGTGATGGATAGCATCAGACGCACGAGGATCGCCAGCGTGGACAGCCCAGAAGGTTCCCTCAAGGCCTATAAATAGACCCCTCCTCATCGCAGCTAGAGGGTCTAATTTTTATGTCTTTAAAAAATTGTTACCAATTTAATTCCTTGTCATTTACTGTTTTTAGTAGTGTAATTTTTAAATTCAAGTTGTAATTTCATTTCCAGTCAGTTTGTATTCAGTTTTTTTTAAAGTTTAATGAAAGTCAAACATTGGTCAACTTTCTTGTTCATCAGCTTATTTATTGAGTTAATGCTTATCTTTGAACTTTTCTGCTTCTTATGTATAGTTTTGATGTCAGTTGTTGGTGTATGAGCCACTACTAGAAAATCTGGCATCAGCAACGAAAGTTTGCATCGCTATTCCGTCACTAAAGCTCTTCAGCGATGGAAAGGTGACGGATATATTCCGTCACAAAAAAGGGCCTCGCAAAATTTTAGCGACAAGTTTAGCGACAAAAGTTTTAGAACTTCAGCGACGGATTGTCGGTCTCCAGCCCCTCGCTAGAGCCTTTATAAAGCCACTTAAACTAAATTTGATTCGACCATCAAGTGACGGCTTAGCGACAAACTTTCTTGTCGCTAACAATAACGACGAAAAAGTCACTAATCCATTTCTAATAATCGACCAACCATTTTGTTGTTATTCCGTCGCTACTAGAGACGGAGACGGATATATTTGTCGTTAATCCGCCACTAAAAGTATTGTCTCAAAACCGTCACTAACAATTTGTTGCTTAAATCAACATCATTTCATAGCATGTTTGATCAAATCCATCTCTAATTTGTCACAATTTAAATATCTTTTAAGGATAAAATATGTCGTTAATCAGTCAATAAACAAACAATTTATTTTCCATTTATTCAAGATGTTACACAAACGGATACGACACTCATAATAGTCACGAAATCCATATCCAAATCAAATAACAAACATATCCAAATCAAATAACAAGAAAATTCGAAAGAAAACTAACATCTAATCTTCTTCGATGACATAAAAGGAAATCTAAACCAAAGATTCTCTCTTACATAAAAGTTAAGAGGACCTATAAAGCTCTTGAAAGTGTAATGGTTGATGTTTAAGATGTACAGCCACTTGCATTACCTTGCTTTGTTTTTGTTTGGCGGGTAACACGACTCTTGATACCATACTCAACAAGCATATCTTGAATTTCTGCACGCATTTCTTCCTTGAGCTCTTCACGCATTTCTTCTCTTAGCTCTTCATGAATTTCTTCTTTGAGCTCATTCTTCATTTCTTCCTTGAGCTCGACTTTCATTTCTTCCTTCAATTCTTCCTTTAACTCTCCACGAACGCTATCAAGATAGTTCTTGAACATAACAAATTCAAATATTAGTTATTTTTTGAAATTGCTAAATGCAACTTGAGTGGGTCTTTTATGTAAAGTGAATTATAATTCCAGCATCCTTACAGAACTAACCTCAAAAGATCTGAAACATTACAATTTTCAGAATATAAACACTTAAGGTTAGCATATATACTGATGCACCTAAAACCAGGACATAGTCAATAGATACAGATCAACACCTTAAAAGTCAAAAGAATCATTAAACCAAAAGGACTACACTTGTGATACAAAATATTTACACAATAATGGCATTCGATTCGAAATGGGCACAACGGCACATGTTCAGTATCGGTGGCTGCATCCGAATGTCACTAAAAATAAAAAATAGATGCTTCAATGTAGCAAAACGAAACAAATTGAAATATTTTTGTTCTAAAGCATTCATGCACATGGGTATTCTACAGGTCTCTTAGTCAAATTTATCCAAAGAATTTAGAGCGTAGCTTTTATAAAAGATTAGAAGGTATAAAAACAAATATTTGGTTATAAGAGTTGTAATTTTAATAGTTTCCCACTTGAATGAACCTGTACTTAATCAAATTTCGCACTGTAATTCTATAAATCAACAACAGCTCGGCGGTCAAACTCGGCAAAGATCTTGAGCATTTTTTGGCACTTCATTACAGTAGCAATAGCAACAGCGGCAGTAGAAATACACACTTATGCCATTCTACATTAAAAAAAAAAAAAAAAAAAAAAAAAAACAAACTATGTCAAAAGAAAAAGACCAGTATCAGTATGATTTTTTTTACCGAAATATGTCTCAGTTGATTTGGAAATAAGCAAGAGTACCCACCTGCATTTTTTTTATCATTCTGCAGCAAAGATTGTGTGAAGCTGAAAATCATCCTTATATACGTATCAGTTCCCTAATTGTTCCAAACAAATGATGTCGCCAACATCCCTACAAACACAATTTATCATTCAAGGCATCTTATAAATTTATATATGTGAGATTAAATGCTAAAGTGATAGTGGGAAGATGAACACTTACAAATGGCGATGTTTTTGTGCGGAGCCCAATTCTGATGGTATACGGCAAACGAATATGTTTCTTACCATTTCTTCAATTTGTCTTTTATTGGTGTTCAAATCGCAAGAACAAATGAAGCCTATAACAAAAAAAAAAAAGGGTTAGTATTAGGATAGTGATGCAGAACATAGTTTTAGAGTAAAATGGTATTATACGGGAAAAATGTTCTTTACGATGACGTGAACTTGATCTATTGGGAGATGAAGGGACTAACTTATCCACATGCTGTTCACCAATGCCATTGGTCACAGTCCCAGACACTACTGAGACATGCATGTCTCCTTTGGTTTTTATGCAATGTACATTCGTTTCCCCACAGCAAAACCCATTAGAGGATTCACTGTTTCCTTCTAGAAACCCTGCTCCCTAACAACACACACTTGCTGCAATATCAGTCAAACTGGTTTCTTTACCCATACAAAGCGGGCCCTGGCAACCTGACTTCTCAGTGAACAGAAAATTCGTTACATGCTTGAATAGATGAGTGTCCTGAACTTGTTTCAATATCTCCCCCTACATGAAACACCACAAAACTGTAACATGAAATCTATCACACAGAAGAGTATAAGTGTAAGAATGAGCGGGTGGGGCAGGTTTCACAGGTCAGATTATGTATTTTGGTAAATGTTGGAAAGGGTCGGCTTGGGTTGATCTCCAACCCTTATTGTCTGTGTTTATGAGCAGATTATAAATATTTGGTGCGTCAAACATAGCTAGTTACACCATACTCTTTCAATGATAATCAGTAATGATTTATGAGGTTTTATGATAGAGAAGAAAAAAAAACACTTCGGGTGACTTCAATTTGTTCAACCCATTAATAATTTCCTTTTTACTTTACCCATGTGTCCCGTTAGAAACAAAATATAGCCTGCGTCACGTCCGCCTATTTGTAAGTTAAGAGGTGAAAAGTGCCAACTCTATAGGAGAGTGACGACGACATTTACTTAGCTAATGACAATAAGATACCTTGATGGAAAGCCTTTCTTGCTCCTCTGGACTTAAACTTTGATCACCTTCCTCTGTTCTCCTAACTTCCGCAACCCACTTAACGAATTCATGAATCTTTGATGCAAGAGAATTAATAACATGAATCTGTTTTTGATTTCTTTTCTCTTCTGCCTATCTAAAGAACAAACATAAATGAATTTTACTGCCATAATCACTGTAAAAAAAATAAATGCCAAACCAAAAAGACATAAAATATCCACTTGCAGACGAACCAGAACCCATTTGCAGCCATAATCCAAACAGACCCTTTATCCTACTCACAATATTAGACCAAAAGCTTGTACCCCATAACCTTGCAGATGAGACCAACAAAGAACAAAACTTGCAGACCATACTAGAACTCAACTTACAAACTAGATCAAACCATACTTTCAGACGAGACCAGACCAAAAACATGTCGACCATAAACTATGTGTTCTAAAATACATAGTTCTATGTTTCATTTGTTTAAGTTTAACATAAATGAACGAACACTATAGGCGGACCCAAGGCATAGTTATGCACATAATTAACTTAGATACTAAAACCTTTAAGCATGTGCAGTAACAATCATGGACTCATATAAACGATATCACTAATTTGCAAAGATAATATTTGCTACTATTTTCTAATACACATAATAACAATAATAGATGCAAGTTGAAACATAAACGAGAAGCTACTTGAAACAACTAAATATTACTTCACTGAAAGCTTGTGAATTTCATGAACA
Source organism: Artemisia tridentata subsp. tridentata (assembly GCA_021014915.2). NCBI lineage: Eukaryota > Viridiplantae > Streptophyta > Magnoliopsida > Asterales > Asteraceae > Artemisia > Artemisia tridentata. Next base: position 441,633,880 of record CP139505.1, on the reverse strand, counting down.
AAAATCCATTGATCAAGTGATGAAAAATACATGAAAAATGGTGAGCTGAGATGATGAAAAATACTTGTTGATGAAACTTAAAATGAACAAGTGATGAAGATTTACCAACTGTTGTAAAATAACATAATAAAAATGTCCTTAAGCACTTGTACTCGATAACTATTTTTGCGTGATTACGTTTATAACAAACCAATCATTTATACAAAATGGATTATTATTATAATACGAGGTGTGAACATGAAGCAATGTGATTTCATATTGCAGTCCTATTTCAACAAACAATTGCAAAACTACTACTTAGAAATCTTGAAGAAATCCCAAAACTGATGACTTTACAATTGATTTTTCGAGAAGCTCTTAGTTATATTCAATTTCAATGTTGGTAATGTTGTACAAGTTTGAGAACGAATTAGAATTTATCCTCAAATTACAGAGCTAACATACATCAATGTGATTTCATATATGTATTCATATATGTAATCATGTAACCGAAAGAAGTAACCGATAATTAATTGAAAAATAGAGACCAAATTGTACCTTAATTAGGGTCGTAGGTTGCTGTTGTCCCTTAATTTTCTTTAATGGGAGAATGTATTAACATAACAGTTGAGCTTTTGTTGATCCAAATTAGTATGTAACTGTTACCTCCAATTTTTGTTTCGCCGGTTATTTGTTTGACTAAATCAAAGAAGTTAACCGTTGCCTCCTACATCCATTGGTTGGCGGGAAGTAACTGTTGCCTCCTACATCGTTTAACTGTTGCCGCCTACATCGTTTGTGGGTGGGTAGTGGGTTATTTGTGTCCCCTGGTTTGATATGAGCTGTCTTGTGAGTTGTATATTATCCTCTTTTTATATTTGTTAATGGTTTAGTTGTTTAAAATTTTTTTTACAGTAATTTAATATGGTAAAGAGATAAAATATCAATTTTAAAAGATAAAAGCTAATAAGGCCCATGGGAATTGATAAAGCATTTTCTTTCGGTAGCAAATAATAGTGGTGAAAACGAGTCGAGCCGCTCGTAAAAAGATCGAGATCAGATCAGCAACCTAAACGAGTTCGAGCCCGAGTCTAGGCTCGTTTAATAATCGAGCTCGAGCCCGAGCTTTATATTTAAAGATCGATAAGGCTCACGAAACTAAACGAGCCCTAAAAATATATACGTATATACATATTATATACATATAACCATTTATAAACGAGCTTAAAAAATAAACGAGCTCGAGCCTAGTGTGATTAACGAGCCTTTGAGCTTTATTTCCTTCAACGCGTTATAATAGTTAGTCGAGCTCGAGCTTTTGAAAACTTTCACGAGCCGAGCTCGAGCTTTGGCAGGCTCGGGCTCGACTTGCCTCCCCCTATCTTTTAGTTTAAATAACTGTGTTGCCGCAATGAAATATACACAAGTTTATCGCTAAGCGCATCCACTATATATGAACCTATTAAAGGTTTATATAATTGTCACCTCTTATAATGTCATTAATTCTTAAAACTTTTCATATTATGAATCTATTGCTACTACGGATAAAGCTTTTGAAGTTTATAAATTGTTCCAACATTTAAATGTCATTTATTATTTAGTTAAAAAAATCAAAAAAAAATAATAATAATAATAATAAACATTTCTTTAACCTCTCCTCCAAGATCCTATACCTTTTTATGCCACCTATACTTGAAATGGTTCCTTACTATGGTATAAAAATTCTTAGACCTTTTTATAAGTGTTTAGACCTATTCTTAAACATCCATAGTGATGCTCTAATCAATAGCTAAGTGAGAAAAAATTAGCGACATATTTGAGACGGCTAAAAAAAATCCATCGTTATGTCGTCAGAACACTGTCGCTAATAGTTCCAACCTAAGTTCGTCGCTAACTTCGTCTCTATATGATTACATTTAGCAATAGAATTGTGACTGACGCGTAATTCGTCTCTATTTTTGTTACTGATTAGTCACTAATTTGCCGCTAATTTATCAAAGCCAATTTTGTAGCTAATCTATCCCTAATCCGTCACTGTGAACCATTTTTTTGCGACAGACTAATTCGGTCGCTAATTTTCGTCGTTGTTGCTCCATATTCTAGTAGTTGGTGTATGAGCTTCTGCTTCTTATTTCTCTTTATTATTGCTTAAAGTCAAAGTAAAAGGTCAAAATAGTAATCTGTGGTAGTAAGCTGTGAAAAATCTGATGGTATAAGCTGGTTTTGGGTATGGTTTTGGCTTAATCCTATAAGCCTGGGTGGTTCATATTGATTTTGAGATCCTGTTGTTCCAGCTTGACAAGATTGTGAGTCAAATTTCAAGAGTAGCTTATTTTAGCTTATTGTGATCTATTCAGCTTATCTGCCTTGTTTTCTGCTTATTTCATTCACAGTAGTTCTAGTATGCAATAAGTTTAAGTAATTTAGTCCAATAACAGAATAGTTTAGTTTAGAATTTCATTAAGCTGATTAGTAAGAAGTTTAGCTTATTTTAAGTCCCATTTTAGATTTTTGAGAAGTTTGTAGGAGTTTGAATCTGTTCGCAATAGCTGTGTAAAATTTGAACTAGTTTGCGCCATTTTTCCCTACTGTCACAGAATTTAAATAGTGCGGAACTTGGATTTTTGATCTGCTGATCTCGGGATTTTCCTGGCTTATTTAGTTGATCTATGGACCTAATCTATGGTTTATAGGAAGTTAGGGTAGTAGGTTTCAAGTTTATGATCTGGTCTTTGCATTCTGAGCTTATTTAAATGCTTATTTAGGCCTACAAAATCAGTCCCAAATCCGATCCTGCTGCTCAACATATGCTGAGCAGCCTTGGTATGTTTCTGGCTGCTGATCTAGGGCCCATTTAAGCTAGGAAGTGAGCTTATATTTTGGGGTTTTTGAATTTTCTAGTTAGTTAATAGTACTAGCTTCTTTTTGCCCCCATTAGGTTTTACTTTAAGAGCTTATTAGACTGCTTAATTAGTGGCTGCAAGTAGGGTAGATTTACATGTTAAATCTGTTTTGGTACCAAATCTGTTCAGCTTATATTGTGCTTTTTCTGTGTGCTTATTTCTTCATTTTCAATATTTTCTAGTTTCCAGTAGTTAGCATAACCTGTCTTTAGCTTTTGATAATTTTTGGCTTATGTTTGCTTAATTTTAAGCTTATTTCCATTAGCTTATTGCACTGTTTTAGCTTATTCAGACTTATTCAGCTTTTGAAATTATTTTTCCTAGATTTCTTATTTAATTTTAGATTTACTCAAAAATTTTCAGAATTTTCCAATTAGTTTTACTATTTTTAAATCATTTAAATAGTTTTAATTAGTTTTTAATTCATAAAAAATTCATAAAAAATCAAAAAAATATTTTTCTTTTTCCAAAAATTTTCTTTTATCAGATTTAATATAGGAAAATTATTTTTATATTTTTAGGTTTTAAATTTTAGAAAATCACTTTTTATTTACGTTTTTAAAATTACGTCGCGTTAGTTTTTAAAATCCAATTTTCGTTTTCATGCTTAGCTTAGTTGTTTTCTTAGCATAATTAGTTGTTAATCTTGATTGTTATTTTAATATTAGTAGTGTAATCAAAAATCAATCACTCTTATTCACATTCACTACACGAATCACGTCCCGGGAACACAAATTCCATTCGATCTTCGTCGGGACAAACGACTCGGGTTAACACATATTTCTTTGTGTGTTTTCCTTGAACTATAATTGACACAAATCAATCCCCCTCACGGGTTTTAAAAATATAAATGATTTAAAAAGTGAGGCCATGACTCACCTTAAGCGTTACTGGTGATGGTGAAAGAAAGTTCAGAGTTGATTAAGATATTGACTTCAGTACAGAACCTGATAAATGTAAATGTCTGAGTTTCTGACTATATATGAGTGATGGATGTGAAATGAATCTTGAATAATGAATAACCGTAATGGTTAACGTTTTGGTCGTCAAGTGAGTATGGATTATACTTAATATGGTTGTAGTTCAAAAATAAGTATAGTGATGCACGATGATTATGAGTCTTATGTCATACTTTCCGAAATACTACTCTTTAATTAACTAAATGAAAGTGAATGCTAATTTATACGATTTTTGCTATAATGATTAACGAAAGTTAAATGTTACGAATATAAACTATAGAAATATGAATGATATGATGAAAAATGAGAAATGGTGTGAGAATGCAAGATAAAAAAAGTAGGTCCTTGACCATTTCCAGATTTTACACATTTTACCCTAACGGAGTTTGCATTACGTCGCTAGTCCTTCGTTAAGCCCAAAGTTCAAATATAGTCCAAAACTTGTCCATATGTGCATATAAGGCTTGGGGTTAAACTATTGGTCATTTTAAGCCCTTTACATACTGTTTTCACAGCGTCAGTCCATTAGTTTCATAGTTTGGCAGTTTTAGTCCCTCAATGTGAAAATGCGTTACAAATCTAGTCCTTCTTATACGAAAGTTACGGGAAAATATTTTAAAAATTTCTATTGTCTAATTAAGTTTATTACAACTTATTTCAAGTGCTTATTTCAGAAAAGGACTTACTTTTAGTCTAATGGGCCGAATAACGAAATAACTTGTTGCCCGTTAAGAGATCTAGAGGTGAGGGCATGTAAAATGTTTTGGGCCTGGATTTGGGCTGTTTTTATGAGTCTAAAAATATATTTTATGGGCCCGCTGGGCTTACCAGTCGCTAGGTCTTACTGGGTTTAAATTAAGCCCATGTCGAATACGTGTTTTATTTTTCTGAAAATGAAAGGATTTAGCGATCGTAGTTTAACTTGAGCCTATTCGAGCGCCCAACTGAGCTTATGAGAGCAAATGTAAAATACAAAATATGTAGTTTTATAGGTGTACTATCGAGATGAGGAAAAGTATATAGGCGTTACATTCACGATTTCGAAATAAATGGGTCATGAGTAGACTATGTCGGGACGATTTTTCCAGTTTCAAACACTTGGTTTATTTTCACTTGTTTTCAAAATGTTCGGTCAAGTAATGTTTAGAATGGTCCGTTTTAGATATCGAGAGGATCTTATGGGTAAAATCTCAAAAGTCGAATGATGTTCTAGGTCATGTAGAATGTCGAAAGGTGTAACAATATACACACGTTATATGTAAAATTACAAAGTAATGATGGTGTGAAGTAGGTAGTTCGAAGTAGTTTTTAACGAATAGAACACTTAGTCATATTTTGACATTTTCTAACGTATATTATGTGAATGTCATGCATTCGAATGTAACATATAAGGGTGGGCTATCATGACTGTGGTCGTTCCATAAGGTCTCTAAACGTTTTTATGAGCGCATGCATGAGTTTCTTCCTCTTAATATTTACGTGACATGCACAAGAAAATATATTACGTTCGAACGTTTTGATGGTATGCATGAGAAATATGTCTACGTGTAATAGATATGAAAGAAGGGCACGAATACATACCACACCTCTAGAAAAGGTGGGGAAGAGTTTTGTGGAGGTTCGAACGAAGCACACAGTTGGGACAAAAAGATTGTAGCACGAATACCTTTTACGTACTCACTCCTTCTACTCGATTTGCATCCCAACGGAGAGACAAAGACTTTTTGGTAGTTTTAAGATTATTATGGCAGTGAAATGGGTATGAAAGCTGCCAAGTGGGAGTGAAATATATAGAAAGAGATAGCACATCCTTTTGTTGACTTGTGGACTTTTTTATAATCATTAAAGGTTACTGTGGGAGTCACAGTGATTTCGGGTACAAAGAGATCATGTAAATATCACAAAATCTCCTAAACGATCTTGAATGATTAGCCAAGTCGTTGGTTTGGCTTTTGTGAACATATTTCCCACGTTTTTATATTGTATGGGTTCAAATAAGAAACAAACGTGTCACATAAATCTCCTGGCGTTCTATCAAGGTTTTCATACGTGGTCTTGAGTTAGGAATGTCCTAGGAAATTCGTAGGAATGATCGGGAATTGTTTTGGTTTAGTTTTGCAATCTATGTTTATACGTTTGGTTCGAAAATGGGACAAACAAAGTGACTGTCGTTACTGTACTAACACTTTAACATTTCCAGCTGTGTTTTTGCACAATGGTAGTTAGTTGGGTGGTGAATTCGATGGTGTAAAAAGGTGTATAGGTTAGGTTCGACATTTTTGAGATACGAGGGTGTTTATGGGGTGTCGCGATGGAAATGTTATCTCGAGTTCGTGGTATATTATATATACATACGTGAAGCGTATCGTGATAATAATAATGTATAAAAGAAAAGTTTAAATTTCTCCGTAAAAATGGGCTTAATTAAACGGTAACACAAGATTATCATAATTTATTGAGATTGATTACAACGGTTTTTCATAGGACCCTACAGTACCCCTCCCTCATTCTGAATTCCGTCCCGGAATTCAAGTCTAAGATAGCTAACGAGGGTGGTTTACGAAAATAGGTGTGGATATTTTTCACGGATCTGGTCTTCGCGTTCCCATGTGTATGTTGGTCCCCTCTTGGAGTTCCATCTAACTTTTACAATGGGAATACGGTTCTGCTTAAGTTGCTTCACCTCTCTATCCATTATTTCTATGGGTTCCTCTGTGAACACAAGTTTGTCGTCCAGTCTAATCTCTTTCAGTGGAATGACGAGAGTTTCATCCGACAAACATTTCTTTAGTTGTGATACATGGAATGTAGGGTGTACCCTACTGAGTTCTTCTGGAAGTTCCAATTTATAAGCCACTGGACCAACTCTTTCAAGGATTTTGAAAGGTCCAATGTACCTCGGGTTTAGTTTTCCACGCTTCTCGAAGCGTATCATTCCCTTCCAGGGAGAAACTTTTAGCATAACTCTATCTCCAACTTCGAACTCCATAGGTTTTCTCCTCACATCCGCATAGCTCTTTTGTCTGTCACGAGCGGCTTGGAGATAATGTTTGATTTTGAATATCTTCTCCGTTGTGTCGTGTATAAGTTCTGGTCCGGTAAGTTGCATGTCCCCAACTTCCGTCCAGCAGACAGGAGATCGGCACTTTCTTCCGTAAAGTGCTTCAAAAGGCGCGGCCTTTAAGCTAGCATGGTAACTATTATTGTAAGAGAATTCAACTAATGGTAAGTGTTTATCCCAACCTTTTCCGAAGTCAAGCACACATGCTCTGAGCATATCCTCCAAGGTTTGGATTGTTCGTTCACTTTGTCCATCAGTTTGTGGATGATAGGCGGTGCTCATGTCCAGACGAGTACCGAGAGCTTTCTGTAGAGATTGCCAAAATCCTGAGGTGAATCGACTGTCTCTATCCGAGATGATGGAGATTGGGACTCCATGTCGTATTATGATTTCTTTGAAGTATAACTGAGCGAGTGTATCCATCTCGTCAGTTTCTTTGATAGGTATGAATTGAGCGGATTTGGTCAAACGGTCGACGATAACCCAGATTGTGTCTAATCCGGTCGAAGTCCTTGGTAATTTGGTAATAAAATCCATGGTGATTCTTTCCCATTTCCAGACTGGTAACTCCGGCTGCACCAGTAGTCCTGATGGTTTCTGGCTTTCTGCCTTGACTCTCGAACAAGTCAAACATTTTCCAACATATGTTGCTATGTCAGCTTTCATATTTGGCCACCAGTAGAGTTGTTTAAGATCTTGATACATCTTATTGGATCCTGGATGGATGGAATACTTGGACTTGTGAGACTCATGCATAATGATATCTAGAATACCTCCGTAGAGAGGAATCCAGCATCTCTCCTTGAAACATAATATTCCATCGGCTCTTCTTACGGATCCGTTCTCACTTTCTGGCATGCCATCGATCTTTTCGTGAGGTCGGTTCTCTTCTTGAAGAGCTTCCGACTGGGCTATTAGAATTTGAGATGGGAGTGGTGAACAGATTGTCATTCCTAATGATCGAACTCTAAGAGGCTTGATCCTTTCCTTTCTACTTAACGCGTCGGCCACGACATTCACTTTACCGGGGTGGTAGCGAATTTCACAATCGTAGTCGTTGAGTAGTTCCAACCAACGACGCTGTCTCATGTTTAGTTCCTTCTGATCTAGTATGTGTTGAAGACTTTTGTGATCGGTGAAAACCGTGCACTTTGTACCGTATAGGTAATGTCTCCATATCTTAAGAGCGAATACTACTGCTCCTAGTTCTAAATCATGAGTGGTATAGTTTTCCTCATTTTTCTTGAGCTGTCGAGACGCGTAAGCTATGACTTTGTTTCTTTGCATTAACACTATCACGTGAATACCTTGACTGTCGGGTCAACGTGAATACCTTGACTGTCGGATTTCAGTGGGAGTGGTGGGCGAAGTCCAACCTTTTACTGCTTCAATCTTAGCCGGGTCAACGTGAATACCTTGACTGTCGATGATGTGGCCTAGGAATTGGACAGTGGAAATCCAAAAATCACATTTGGAAAATTTCGCATACAGTTTTTCTTGCTTGAGTAATTCCAAAATGGTTCTCAAGTGTTCAGCATGCTCTTTTTCGTTACGTGAGTAGATTAGGATATCGTCGATGAATACGATCACGAATTTGTCCAAGTATGGCTTGCATACTCGGTTCATTAGATCCATGAACACAGCTGGTGCGTTGGTAAGGCCAAAAGGCATTACTCGAAATTCGTAATGCCCGTACCGTGTACGAAAGGATGTTTTGGGTACGTCTTCTTCTCTAACTCTTAATTGATGGTATCCTGATCTCAGATCAATCTTTGAGTAAACACTCGATCCTTGCAGTTGGTCAAACAGATCGTCAATCCGTGGTAATGGGTATCGATTTTTCACTGTGAGTTTGTTCAACTCTCTATAATCTATACACATTCGGAATGTTCCGTCTTTCTTTTTGACAAACAAGACTGGTGCTCCCCAAGGTGATGAACTTGGCTGGATAAATTCTTTATCTGACAGTTCCTTCAGCTGCTCAGATAGTTCCTTCATTTCGGAAGGGGCTAACCGATAAGGGGCCTTTGCAACGGGTGCCGCTCCAGGCACTAGTTCGATTTGGAACTCCACTTGTCGGACTGGCGGGAGGCCTGGCAAGTCTTTAGGGAATACTTCTGCATATTCACTTACAACAGGCACTTCGTCCAGTTGTTTCTTCTTTTCTCTTGGTTCACCTTCCGTTACTTGAACCAGGAAGGCGTGGCATCCCTTATTTATGTGTTTTACCGTTTTTATGTACGAGATGATGTTGAGTTTGGTTTTATAATGATCGCAACAAACAATGAGGGTTTCATTGTCGAGAGGGATGTGGATGACTTTCTCGTCGCAAATGATTCTGGCACGGTGTTTGGATAACCAATCCATGCCCACAATTGCGTCAAAGCTTCCAAGTTGGATGGGCATAAGGTCAATCAGGAAGGTTTTGCCTTGGAGGGTTAGGGTACAATTTTTAAGTAGGGTATTAGTGCTTAGCAATTTTCCATCAGCTATTTCAATTTCGTACGAGGTATCCAATTCTACGGGAGCAATGTTAAGTAATGAAGCAAACGAAGTGGACACAAAACTCCTATCAGCTCCAGAATCGAATAATATCTTAGCACTATGTTGATTTAGTAAGAAAGTACCCGTAGTGACATTGGAATTTTGCGGCGCGTTTCCATCTCCAAGTATGTAAGCTCTTCCGCGAGAAACATTGTTGGTGTTCTTCGGGCAATGACTCTTGTAGTGTCCCATTTCACCGCAACCGTGGCACCTCACAGCTACTGGTTGTGCATTCGCTCCAGTGGCCCTACAGTCCTTAGTCACATGGCCTACCTTTCGGCAGTTGCCGCAGATTGCTATACAAGGTCCGATGTGATGCAGCCTACACTTGTTGCATTGGGGTCTTGTCCCAGCATACACCTTTCCTTCAGTAGGTGTAGCCACATAAGCCCTGGCGGCTTCTTGGCGGCGGTTTTGCTGGTGGTGTCGGTCATTGCGGCTCTGCTGATGGTCCCTGTTGCGGTTGCTCCGATTATTGCTGTGGTAATCCCATTACATCAGTTGATCTGCTAGTAATGAGAGTATGAAATTTACCTTTCCATTGAAATTTAATCCAAGCTCTCACATGACTAAATAACAACTTCAAGTGTTCTTTAACTAGATGGCATTGACTTAATTTTAAAGGGTACTAAATTTTGATGTGTCAATCAAAATATGTACGAAGAAGCATGCATACATCTTCGTATCATAAAGTTTTTCAAAACCTTTTTACTAATTTTTAAGCTAAGATTACAATCAAAAAAGTTTTAATTGAGGTATTGGGTTCACCAATCAAAGAATTACCGACAATTATCGCCCACTATATCCTACTACTGCATGAGTAAAAAAACCCAAGTTATTCGGATAATTACCACAAAAGTGGCGCTTGGAATTGAGGTCAATTCACCCTTAAGGTGATTTTGTACATAAAATAGTCTTACTTGGTAGCTCCAATTTGACGCACAAAGAAGCGGAGAGACAAACGTCCGCCCGAAGGCTAATTAAAAACGCGTCTCTTTCGGACGACAATTTAATGTCAAGCCTCCTTATACCCCTCTTATAGTTTGTCAAACTGGGTGAGCCGTTCAAACTATTGGTACAAAACTCAACAATCAATCAAAAGTTTATGACTTTAGTCTTAAAAATTATGCAATAAAGTAAAATCTTGCTAGTCTCGCCTGAGAGCAAATTACCGTGCGAAGCGAACCACTATCGGCACATAAGACTTTGCAAGATTCATAATTTATTACCTATGTTTCACCATTATTTAGTCCGTTTAATTTTTATTAAAAAATACCCTTTTTGCTTAAAACATGTCGAACAATTAAACAAAACAAGTAATTTAAAATAAAACAACTAAATAATACACATAACTTAACAATTAATTATGTAAACATGTAGCCACATGCAAATTAATTCAATAACCTATTAATAATCATGTAGCCACATGCAAATTAATTCAATAACCTATTAATAATCAATCTATGTTTTAATATGCATATATTTAACTAAGACTCCCATTGGTTTTCGAGCAAATGGTACCAATGGACCACATACACCAAACAATTTGGTTGCGTAAGTCCTAATCAAATCTATACTACTTATAATACAAAAATGGTCAACAAGTCAAGGTGTGAAAACTTGAAATTAATGTATTCCCCATTTTGCGCTTGTTCACCCAAACCTACTCGCTACATATTTCTTTTCTGCCTTCTCTCTTTCTCTAACCTAAAAACACATATCTCTCTCTCTCTCTCTAAAAAGCACCCGCCGCCACCATTAACCTCAACACCGCCGCCATCTGCCGAAATTGCCACCATCTTTTGATGGTTTAGGTGGTTTGAGGTAGTACGTGACGGGTTTTTGGTTGTTGTTGGTGGTTTCGTTTGTCCATAGCCACCATCAACGAAACAACCAACTTCGAGCCTCCTACCACCTTCGGAAACACTAAAAGCTTTACTTCTCTAAAGGTACTTTCAAGTTTTGGGGTAATTTTTTAGTTTTTTTAATAGATATATGCATTCTTTAAGTTTTGGTTAGATCTATTTGTTTTTTTTTTTTTTTTTTTTTTTTTTTTTTTTTTTTTTTTTTTTTTTTTTTTTTTTTTGTTTTTGTTTTTTTTTTTTTTTTTTTTTTTTTGATAATTTGAGTTATAACATTTTTGAATTTTTTTTTTGTAGATTTGCGGTTGGTGTGATTGGTTGGTGGTTGTGAGATATTTGTTTCTGGTTGGGGTTTTCGTTGGTTGTTATAATTGTTTTTGGTTCATTGGCGTGTTTGGTCATACGGCACCTACTGCTACAAATAAATTGGCCATTGGCGTGTTTTTGGTTCATTGGCGTGTTTGTTATATTTGTCGGTGTTTTGTAATTTCTGGGTGAACTACTCATCGACTCAGGTAAGTCACTCGATCGTATCTTTTTTGCACAATTGGTAAATTGTTCTAGCCTTTATATCATGTCTTTATATATTCCGCTGCAAATACAATAGGGGCACATTTAAGCTATTCCTTTAGTTTTATATATCACAATTGATACTTGTTGATTAATTATGTTCATTTTTATAAATACTATAAAATCAAATTTAATTGACTGACTGTTCTTGATTCTATAATAATCATAGTTTATCAAATGTTCATCATTGCAACATAAAGAAAATTCAAAACGTTGGCTTTTGGCTTATTTGGTTTTGGGCTTATGTTCCATAAGTTCACTTTTTGTGGCTTATTTTGAAAATTTTCGTCTTATATAAGCTTATTATAAGCTAAGAAACTTATATAATCCAAAAAAATTTAAAATAATCCGCAAAAAATGAGTTTATGAAACATAAACCCGAAATCAAATAAGCCATAAGCTGGCTATATAAGGCGAAACAAACACCCCCTAAACTGATACGGGTCGGGTTATATTGACAAATGTGGAATATTTATCACTTGGCTGGAATGAAGCAGGTGAAGGAATGGCGGGAGATGTGGGTCTCAATGAAAATGAAGAATACGTTTACAGAATTAGTACTGCTGACGAATGGTCCGAACTGCAAACGAGTGGATGTACGTTCAGTCAACAACTTGACAAGGATTCTCGTTATATCCATCTCAGCAAGCTCAATCAGGTGACATGTCTTTCTATTATTAGAATATGTTATGCTTGCACAAAGTCTTGTATTGAAATATGGTTGATTGGGTGTAATGTGAGGTTTTGCTTATGGGTTCTGGTCATTCAACAATGGGATGGTTGGATAATTGGATTTGGTACAACAGATCGTTAGTATTGAGTGTTTGGATGAATGCGGATGGATGATTATTTATTACCGAACAATCAAACAATTGATTGATTGATTATTGTGTTTTGTTGCAACATTATCAAATCCAAACACAATCTTCTGCATCGCATTTCTGATTATCAGTATATAAGTAATCCAAAAGAAACCCTTAATCGTTGGATAAACTGACTTTGCTTCTGTTGTCTCTAATTTGAGTTAAAATAACCAGTTTCATACTGCTTGGGACTAAAATGATGATTAGAAGGAATCAAAATAGCACTCTGTTTACACTTCTTTTAATCTAATCTTAGTAATTAGTAATTCAAATACTAACTATAATTTTGGTTTTTTTATTCGTTTCTGATAGTGTTGTTTAACCATGTTGCAGGTAAAGTCAACCTTAGAAAGGTTCTACATGAATGCTACGAGTGATCTTTTCCTTCTCCAGATAGACTGTAAGAAGGTAATAATGCCATACTCTCGCTGAGTTCTTTGTGCCAAGTGGTTTTGAACATCTTGATCGTTGTTTATCATCTGTCTTTGATATAAATGTTTGTCAGAATTAGAGGTGGCAATTTGACCGATTAACCTATCAATAGGTCGATATGGGTCATATTTTATCTATATTGGGTAAAATAATCAAAGTTAGCTACAGAGGAAACGGGTCAAACTGGGTCAAAATTCACCAAAGTGTTTTGCCATAAAACCTCCTAAACCATTTTATTCCCCTATAACTAGCGAAATTTATTATTTATAAATAACATACAGTAGTTTTTGTAATAATGTTTAATACACCATTGAGTATAGTTTAAAACACCGCACAAAAGGTGTTTCAGTTCTAAAATCGCTCATAATGTAATTTTAGTGCATAGAACCTCCTAATCATTTCAGATCATGACTGAACTAACATAAGTTTTGTAAACATACTTGACACACCATTTATAAAAACCACTAAAACGTTTAAATAGATATAGTTTAGGTCAAGCAACCCACCCTTTTCTGGCCATAGGAAAATTAACCATTATGACCCGTTACCTAACGCGCCCATTTACCACCTCTACTCGGGGTATATAGTTTTTGTCGTTTCCAAACAGAACGATTTTCCGTAATATGAGTTTTTTTGCAGCTTGGAGATGGATTACTTTATGAAGATGTAGATGGCTCAAACATCTTTCCCCATTTTTATGGCCCATCTCGAAGTTACGTTCCTCTCAACCTTGACATGGTTGTAAAAGCAGAGAGAATCATATCATCAAATGGCCAATTTATTTGGTGGATTGTATTTTTGTTGGGGTGTTTGTTTATGTGGGATGTGGTTACTGGATCTCATGTTTGCAGTGATTTGTTTATGTTATTGAATATTATAACAACTGCGAAAATCCCACACTAGATTACACTGTCTCTTAGAATACTTATCCTTTTCTACGTGTAATTTTTTTATTATTATTATTTACTATCTGGGCATAACTACTATCTTATGTGACGTAACTCACATCCTTGATAAACGTGCTCACACGCAACCCAACCTTAACCTATTTAATGTTTATGCATATAAACATTTTCCTATGTCAAGTATAACACTCAACAAACTACTATTTACCACTTTACGTTAATTCATTAACATACACTTATAACTGAACATATCTCATCTGATAGAAGTATTTATGAAATCCTAAATTCATCACAACACCAAATATGAATAACTACACCCTAGAACATAAAAGTACAACTCACCTGAACTAATGTACAAGTTACTAAAGCACAGAAACCCTAACTATATCTTAGCTCCCGGTAAAACCCTAATTTCACTTAACTGTGATTTTATGTATAACTTTCACAAAACCCTAACTTCTCTATATAATATTTTTATAAAATAATAATTGTACAAGTTATTTAAGTTAGTGTACAAGTCCTTTATGCATAAAATTCATATACTTATAAAAACCTTATTAAAAACCCTAAATATTTATTATAACACCTGATTTACAAACCATTCATGCATAAGCCTTAAAATTTATATTTTTACAAGTCATTAAGCTACAGTACAAGCACCTAATGCACCAACATAAAGATAATATAGATAACATTATAAACCTCAGTGTACTTCCTCTAAAAAACCCGATATTCGCTACGTTAGCTTTAAAAATTAACTTTCTTAGCATGAAAGATATATGTACTAGTTTTCAAACCTAGAGTACAAGTCCCTAAACCAATGTACAAGTCATTTAAGCATAAAACTTAAATAAAAATAAAAGTCTTATAAAAACTTTAATAATAGTTATTTAAATGACATAATTTGTAATATTTTCACACAATAAAATTCTATAAATAATTTATTAAGTTATTTAACATATGTACAACTTCTCAAACTCAAGGTACAACCCTCCAATGCACAAAATCTTAAAAACTCATTTATATGTATTTAAAGTCTAATAAAAATTACATAAAAATTATATAAAATTAAGGAATAATTAAAATTATATTTTTCTTATTTTCCTAACCCTAGTACAATCCTCTTAAGCCTAGAGTACAACCACCTAAAGCATAAAAATCATTTTTCTTCTATTATATAGAAATCGATGTATATGAAAATGTGTCATATTACTCTAAAATTCATTTTTATGCAAACCCTAGAGTTAGAAACCCTAATATTACCCTAAACCCTAGAGTACTACCCAACTAAGCCTAAGGTACAAACCATTCAAGCACAATTCGAACAAAATCCTCCCAATTCTCTTGGTTCCATTCGAATCCAACCAAAACCCCAACTAAACCCTAATCATACTTAACCCTTAAGACTTAAAAATGAAAGACTAACATGGTTCCACATCCCCCCTCCTCTAGAATATGCCTAGGTGTAAGGTTAGTAACATGCCACATCACTTTCCCCCTCCTCCTACCTTGTGGCACCATAATAACCATACAACTCATCAAATTAATCTATGGCCTAAGTAAGAACACATCAACTACCTAACTAATCACCTCCTATAAATACAAGTTCTAAAAACCCTAATCCACCATCACCACCTTTTGAACACAACTCCACAACCCTCAATCCACTTCATTTCTGATCCCACTAGCCTAATATATGTTCAAATATACCTAGAAGAGCAGTAGGAAGAAGCTAGAACCAAAGGGAGCTTAACTCGAACCCTAACCCCAAAATCATGCCCTAGTCGAATAATTGTCACAAGGTATGTTCTTGGTCTTTTAAATTACTTTATTATGTACCTTTTACATCTAAGTAGCATAATTAAACACTCCTAGAAACTATTTTAACTCAGAAGTAGTAGAAACAAATATATGTACATATTACTATGTATCGAGCAAAACTAATATAAAATGAATTCCTAACAACTCAAGGATCATAAAAATGGTTTAGAAATACTCTAAATATGTTATAAATACTAAGTATACACTAAAAACACTAGGTATAATAATCGGATAACAAGAAACCAAATATTTTTCTTCTTTTTCTTCCTGTCGACAAACAGCAGACATGCTGTTTGTGTCATTAATTTCGATTAGTAAATGGTCATCTAAAAATCTAGTTCTGGGCATGATTAAAGTCCTTTCAGAGGGCTACACGTAGGAAAAAGAATCACCAAATTTCGTTGAGTATCGAGTGAGAACGAAGCGTATAAAGTTGGGTCATTTTCTGTGTCGAGTGAAACCAAAGTCGCGAGTTTCCAAAAATTATTGCGAGGTCCTGAGTTCGAATCTTGGTAATATCTTTTGCAGAAATACTCTTAAAATACTCTTAAAACATTGATACATGTTTTGGCTAAGGAGTCGTAAAAAGTTTTGCCACGAAACGTAAGAAATAATTGTTTTTGTGAAGAAAGGACTTCGGGTGTAATCGACTCTTAAACACAAGGACCGTTTCTGCCAAAACTCTAATAGACTTCCTGTTTTGGGACTAGTTTTGCAGTCGAGGAAACCAACTGACTATTTTGAAACCTAAGAGTAGAAAGTGTCAATTAACTAAAGTCTGAGGGTAAAAATTGTAAACTTCTAAAAGTTTAAGGGTAAAAGTTGCCAACCCTAGATACTTAAAGGTTTAAAGTGAAAATAAACTTATAAATTCTAAATCATAATTTAATATTAATAAATTATTATTATTATTATTATTATTATTATTATTATTATTATTATTATTAGGATTTTTAAACCTAACATACGTTTTGTGCCTTAACTAACAAACGGAATATCCATTTAACAAACAAACAGAACCGATAAGAAAATAAGATAAAATCTTACTTTTGAAACCACATATTGGCTCAATTAAGTATCTAACCATCAACCAAAGTATTACGAAACGAACATTGGAAAACTTAGATAATCAGAAAACGATTACTAAAAACTTGACATACCAACCCAGGTTGCGAGCCGGAGACGTTTATCAACTTCACATAACTTTAGTTTTCATCCAGACTGCTCAGGTGAGTTCATAGTCCCACTTTTTACTACGTTTTTCAAAACTTGTGGGGAGATACATGCTACTAAACCGAACACAAGTATTTTCTGAATGCTTACTGCTTTATATTGCCTAAGTTTGCTTTTGTCAAAAGACCCCTAATCATGGACCTCTAATCACTTGCGGGTGAGCGCGAATATAATGGATAGATCTATTGGGTTTGACAGCCCCTTTGTGTTACCGTAACGTAACCAAATGCATTTTATTTGACTTTAATAAAGAGACTGACAATCTCCTACTTGGGGGCAAGGTTACCTACATTTAATTATGGGGTAATTTATATCTCATAGCTCATTACTATGAAGATAACCTGTTAACGTTTTGCGTGCCATGAGACTTAGAGCAATATATATATAAACCTGATATTACTGATTTACTTTCTACGGAGCTTGTGTTCAAACTGATTACTACTGAAAACACTATGGATTCACTCAACCTTTGTGTTGACTTTTTAAGCATGTTTATCTCAGGTAACTAGAAGTATGATTCGGCACGAAGTGGCTGTGGAATTTCTTTTTATAACAAGAGTGTCCACTTTGTTATCATTCAAGGAATAATGTATTTTATAACGTATTTTGAAACTTCCCTCTGGGACCTATCCTTTGTACTCTGATATTTATAAATGAATGATAACAATTTTATTCAAAACGTATTTTTTCGAGTCGTTTTCTATCTCTGATTCGTTCGTTTTAGTACGGGTTATTTTTCCAAGAAAAACACAACGAATGTATTTTCCCCGGGTCGTAGTCCCAACGAAGGTTGAAGTCGAGTCGTCGTTTACGGTGTCGAATACGTGAAGTGAATGGGAATAAGAGTGATGATTGGTGATTACACTACGAATAATTAAATAATAAGCAAAAACAATTACTAAGGCTAAGGGTACAAGTATACTAAGCATATAATCCTAAAAACGAAATTGGGAATTAAAAACGTACGCGATGAAATTTAAAAACGTAAATTAAAACTGAATTTTTAAATTCTAAATCCTAAATTTATGAAAATAATTTTCCTAAACTCTAAATATTAAAAGATAATTTTTGGAAAAAGAAAAATATTTTTTGACTTTTTATTTAATTTTTATGAATTTAAAACTAATTTAAACTAAATAAAAGATTTAAAAATAGCAAATGATTTTGGAAAAATATGAATTTTTGCAGAAAAATCTAAAATTATATTAGGAAGCTAGGAAAAATAAAATCAGAAGCTATCTAAACCCTAATAAGCTGTAACAGTAAATAAACAGTTTCAAAATAAGCTAAAAATAAGCAAATCAGATCCAGAAATTCCCCAGAGCTCAAATACCAACAAACACACTATATGAAGCTTGAAAAAACTTATAGGAACCAAAGAAGCACTCAGAATAAGCCCATAAGCATATGAACAGTTGCAAGAAGGAGGCAGAAACAAGGCTTAATCAGCCAACTTTAGAGCACAATTAAGCACTTCAAATAAGCTGAGAAATGGAAACTTATGGGGGAAAAAGTATCTCAGTACTATGGGCTACTCTAAAACACTAAAAATTCCAAATTCCAACATCATTTGCTGCTCTAAATCAAACCAAGAAAAAGTGCTTATGAACATGAAAATTGCATTCCTAAGAACAGGCTAAATGGGGAGATATTTTAGACCTAATTAAGCTATCTAAATAAGCTAAAAAGGAAAATAACAAATGTTGACTTAAAAGCTTGCTATGTAAACTATTTGTAAACCAAAAATCAGGTTCTCAGCTTAATTAAATAAGCCAGAAAACAGCCTAGATCAGCAGCTTTGGGGCAGGTCTGCTCAGTGTATACTGAGGCAGCAGACTTTGGTTTTTGTGCTATTTCCTTTGAAAACTTTGACCAATCCTATCCTACTTTTGCACACTTACTTTAACAACCTTTAGTGACTTATAAATGCCAAAGTTTGGGTCTAAATAAGCTCAGCTTATGTGAGAGCTTATTGAGGCATTTGAGTTCCAAAAATTCCACTTCTAAACTTACAACCTCAAAACCAATCAATATAACTTAACAACCTGAATTTCCAACTATTCTAGCATCCAATAAACTCAATCAAACCATGATCAATGGTCAATGAATAGTACCTCAAATGATTGCTTAAAAAAAAACCCCTAACAATAACCATTAACTAACTGCTATGAACTAATTCCACTATAACCAACTGAATTAAACTAAATTATCAACTATTCTATAATTACCTAAGCTACTTAACAACTAATAAACAAAAAATCAACAAGCATTAAGCACTGAATCTAACTGAACTTATATTATGCAGAAAATTAAGCTAAAAATGAATTGAAACTTACAAAACATCCCTCAGCTAGAACAGAGGGATTTTCCTATGTAGCCTATCTTTAGATAGGCCAAGCACTTCCAATTCTTGCTTGATCTACCAGAATTAATCCAAGTTCATCATCTTCATGCCACAGTTGACTTTTGTTGACTTTTTGGATTTGTTGAGCAAAAACAATTTGGACCTTATCAAAAGCTTACAATAGGCTACTGAGCTTATATAAGCTTATACAAATGAAAACATAGCTTATTGAAGCTGAAATTAAAACATATATATATATATATATATATATATATATATATATATATATATATATATATATATATATATATATATATATATATATATATATATATATATATATATATATATATATTTTTATTTTCTTTGAAATTTCTGAAGTATAACAATAATAATGAAAGTGAATGCTCAAAAACTTATACTAAACTGAAAATAGCTTATAAATCAGCAAGAGAACTTATAATAACAACTGAAAATGGAGATAAGATTCAATAAGAAATACGGATTAAAACATAAAACTCAAATTTCATTAACGTAAACTGAATTACACTATGAAAGCTTTGAAAATACAATTAAAAATTTAAACTAGCAGCATAACTTTAATCTAAAATTACATGAAAACTAATGAAGATCACCCCTCTATTTATAGCCGAGCTAGGAAGGATCTAGGAGGTGAGGCCTCAAGTGCCAAGCTGGCAATCCGTGTGCATCTGTGAATCATTATCAGCCCTTGATCAATCTTCAATCATCCTCAGCCATTAGATCAAATATTGTGAGGTGTTCGGTCCAATAGTAGCCTGCCATGTGTCCACTCGTGCTTTGACACTCCTGACATATTCTAGATGGCCAATGATTGGTCGAATATACCCTTAATCACGGTAATTGTGTATGGGGTAAATCTAGGGTTCGTGGGTATAGTGAAAAATCTGGGTAATTGGGGAAAAACAAAGGCGCGCGTGTGTGTGTGTTATTTTATATTTATTTGACCGTGTGTAGTTTTGACCGGGTTTGGGGTATGGGTTCGGGTATTGGGCATAAAGAGTGGGCTGGGCTGGATTTTTAAGTGTGAGTTGGGTTAGTGTTGGTATGGGTTATTTATAAATCCGGGTTTAGGGGTGTTTAAAGGATTTAAGTTTCAAGGACCAAAGGTGTAAATTCAGAAATCCAAGGGACTGAAATTGCCAATTTTCCAAAGTTGATCTAAGGGTAATTTTTGACTTTTGGTGAGATTCTAACATGTCTCTCCCGGCTTCGGCTTTGAGTCCTTTCCATATCTCGTGCTCGTTTTTCCGGTTTTTCCTCGATTTTGTCCTTTTTTGTAATATCTTTCCCTGCATAATCAAAAACACAAAAACACAATATCTTTTGGCATTTTGGTTAGTTTTTCGTCTTTTTGGGTCTGGTTTTGGTCTAATAAAGGTATGTGAATTAACACATACCAAAATCCTCCAGACTAAGCTATTGACGTGTCCTCACGCAATGTTATGAAAACACGTTTTTGAAACCGAAAATTTCCAATCTCTTTTTACTAACTTTGAGAAGTAGCAAAATTTTCAAAAGAGATCAAGAAATCTTAAGTTCTAAAAACTCCCCATTTTTCCTTTTATTCTATTTTTGTATTTTTCTCATTATTCATGTGATGGCTTTGATGACTTTCATTATCTCACGATAACTTTTTGGGTCTACGAGCAGGAAACACGACTCAAAGGAAGTGACCATACGGATAAAATTCGTCGTCCCCGATTTTTCACAAGTCCCCAAACTAAGCTTAAAAACAAAATCATTGTTATTTATAAGTTAGATTGCCGACACTACTCATGGAAGCTAATTGTGTATTACCTCTTGTTCCCAAATTCCTATTTTCCTATATTTATTTTATTTTTGGTGAGAAATGAATTTCTTCAAATTTTCGTTTTGATAATTTTAAGTCCGATAAAGATACCTAGTTTAGACGCTAAGTAGTTTCCAATCCTTCCCTCAAGAACCGTTGCATACAAAAATGAGGTCCACATCAAGGTCCTAATTTAACATGATTTTGAGGATATCCCTTTTATATACGACCGAAACAACTCATCTACGAGTCGAGAGACAGAAGCTTTTATTAGGATACCCCCAGAGTCGAAATTTGGCATTTTTTATTTTATTTTTTTTATTTTTTATTTTTTTTTTAACATTATTAAGCACATATTATTATTCCTCGGCCTTTTAAACAACCTAGACAACGGCAGCGAACCGTCAAGAATCGGGAGTCTTATTTTGACCTTGGATATTTTTCCTCTGCCTTTTTGAAGTCTGAGTCAACGGGAGCGAACCGTCAGGAAACAGAAAACTTTTATCGGCTTTGGATTATTATTATTATTATTCATTATTGATTATATATTTTGCCAAATCCCGAGTCCTACGGCTTTTATAGCAATAGAGACAATAACACGTACTATCAGGAATCAGTTGCCTATTACACCGTAACACTGGCAGTACCTTGATGTGTACCCAACTTCCATAAGCAAGGATTCTCTAAGGAAGAAATAAAAACTGATTATCGCCAAAACCAAAATAGCTTTAATTATTCCTAGATTACTATTATTGGGGTGAAACAAGCTTATTGGAACAAGAAGCCACAAGTAACTTCGATGAGCTCTAAAGAGATCCAACTACTCCACGTTTAACAATCTAACTTATAAACAACTTTATCATTTCTCGTTCTTCGCAAATTTAAAATCTTAAATAATAAGATCCGCGAATGCTTAGCCAAATAATCAAGCCATGCATATATAAAGTCAATTATGGGAACTTGCAAAATCTTAAAAAGAATTCGCGTTTTCTAGCTCCTTGTATAAAAGACTAGCACGAGCTTATAGATTATAAATGGTTAAGGGAACAAGCTAGGGCTCAACACGCCCGATCAAGTTAGAATTATATTATATTCGTACTCTCTCCCCAGCGGAAAGTCAACAAAAATGTCGAAATTTTTTATATTTTTGCAAAAACTAAAAATTTTTCTCTTTTTTTTTTTTTTTTTTTTTTTTTTTTTTTTTTTTTTTTTCAATTTTTTAGAGGAAAAACGGGGTTGCATGAGTAAACGGCAAAAAATGCAAGGCAAAAATCGAATCGAAAGATGACCCCCCCCCCCCCCAGACTAAAACAAGACATTGTCCCCAATGTCTTAAAGGTACGGGTATCCCTACAAAAATCTAAGGCCGTTTATTAATTATGCCAAAAGATAGATGTAAAACGATAAGATTTAGGATATTGGATGAGCAACGAATGATGAAACTCGAGTGGAGAGAAGCAAACCACGAGCACGAGAGTCTTCATCATCGGGCAATCCTGGAACCACAGAAAACAACGAAACACAAGATATGGAAGAGGGAGCCCTCCTCACGTTTTATTAGAAAATAGAAAGAAGATAGACACGGGGTGCCTCCCGAGAAGCGCTTGTTTTTGGTAACCGAGTCACATGAGCTTGACTCGACCCCGAATTTAATTGTTCTTGGGGGAGCATGTGGAAAAGATAATCTCCATCGGACTTTCATTCAAGATGTTTGGATAAACATTGAAGCATATGAAAGTTCCACTCCGATGAGATACCCACGGCTGAAAAGAATGAGAGATGTCGGGGTCAAAGATGGTGTCTTCACTCCCGAAGGAGTGAAAAAGAGGAGAAGTCACCGGATAGGTGAAGAAGGGGAGAAAGATCATAATCAGAATGGGAATCCATTCTTCATCATTAGAGCTCTGAAAAACCTCGGGAGGGAGGGTTGGAATGATATCATCGATAAGAAAACTCTTAGGATAGAGTACATCTCCCCCCGGGTCATGATCTTCCTCAAAAGCAAAGTAATCATACTCCGGAGGAGGTATGATATGAGTGAGTTCACCGGAGAACTCCTCATGAAGAGATTCAAGCATACGAGGAGAATCTGTGAGTCCCGGTTCTGTCACGGACTCATCAAGATTAGAAACAATGGTGTCCTCGCCCTCAACGTTCTCTAACACCCCATCAAAAAGAGGATTAACAGCACAAAAAGTGTACTCGTCATTATATTCAAAAAGGGGGTTAGAGAAAATTCCGGAAGTAACCTCGGAAAAGTCGAGAGAATCTCCACAAAATTGTGAATCACATTCACCGTCAAATATTTCCTCAGACTCTCTTGGGATTGGGACGAGGTTCTCAGCACTGGACTTTACGAATTCGTCTGATTCCTTTTCAGGAATAGTGCCAAGATTCTCGTCCCCCATTTTTAGAGAGTCCTCGGGTTCTTTGGTAGGAACGACGGGTGTGGTTGCAACTGATGAACTCTCATAAACTCCCCACCCAGAATCCTCATCATCGTCATCATCGTAAACAAAAGTTTGATGATATTGGGAGCTTACTCTAGCTGCTTGTTCGTCAGCTAGAAGTTCTCCATAAGTTTTCTGATGAGGATCTTCTGGGGTTCGTTTATTAACCAAATCCTTAAGAACTTTTAGAGAATCAAGAATACCAATGAGAAGTTCTTGAGGAAGTGGTTCAGGTTGTGGTTGAATCATTTGGTATTGTGGAGGTTGGTCATGATAAGAATAGTCATAATTGTTATAAGGACCACGCTCATAGACAAGCGGGTTCCTCGTTTGACAATCAGAGCTATAGTGAGGACCTCCACAGTACTCACAACAATATGATTGCTGTGACTGATTCGGTGAATTATATGGATAATGGTCATACCCGAAGTTTTGATTACATGGAACTTGTTCATATACAAACGTATTCCTTGCTTGACAATCAAAACCCGGGTGAGGACCTCCACAATATTCACAACAATGATATTGTTGTGGTGAACTTGATGTATAATATGAAGATGTTTCAAATCCGGATGATTTCTGATTGTTATAAGGGTTCTGCTCATAGACAAGCATGCTTCCCGTTCGACAATCAAATTCCGGATGAGGACAACCTCCATAAAATTCACACAAGTATGTCTCCATTTGTTGCTGTGGAGGATAGTCGGAGAAATTTGGGGGTTCATTGAAAGAATTTGGATCAGAAGCGACTGAAGTTTTAGCTTTCAAATAATAACACATACAAAGTCCACGACTAAATCCACATTCTTTGCAGAAACATCGTTCACATTGTGAATCATCCCCCAACGGATCTTCACATATAGAGCAATTATGCTGAGTGAGTGAAGATGGCTGGGGTTGTGGAGGGTGTTCGGAAAAACCTTGAGAATTATCGATGGAATCAAGCTTTGATTTAAGAACTACTTCACACCAATAACAAGATCCTTTTGGTGCATGATTTCCACACCACTCACATTGACATTTTGAACAATGAAGGCTGTCAATCAATGGGCTTTTACAATCAAAACAGCGATAGCCCAATGACGACATAAGAATTAAACATAAGAGGGATAAAGAGATAGAATTAAATGGATGAGAGACTTAAGAAGAATATTTTTGGATTTTTTAAATTTAGAAACATTGAAAATCTCAAAAGAAAAAGGAAAAAAATAATTTGAAAAGAAAATCTTTTTGGGTTTTTATAAATTTTAGGAAAATATTTTTGGATTTTTATTAAGGAGAAATTAGAATTATTATCTTTTTGGTGATCGTTCGATCAACCGTACTCGTTTCTTTCAAAACTACGCGCAGCGTGGCGGAAGAGAAGAATGGATCTCTTTTCGGTCTGCAATTTAATGTCAAGACCTCCTTAAACCCCGTGTATAGGTTGTAGTAAAGAAATAATCCGAGTAACGTTTAACTTAACGATCTCTTTTGTTGTTTATTCGGAATGGTTTACAACGCCCTCTCGAGAGCGAGGATTTATTATTAATGGTGAAAACACTTTAGGAAAAGTGTTTTTTTTAATTATTTTCTTTTTGTATTTTTATATTTTTCAAAAACAAATAACTTCCGAGGAAGGGTCTTTAAAACACGATTCTACGGCGAAACTCCAACTCTTCTCAAGCCTTCCCCGGCAGCGGGCCAACGGCGCCATTTTTGATTCGTTCATTTTAGTACGGTTTATTTTTCCAAGAAAAACACAACGAATGTATTTTCCCCGGGTCGTAGTCCCAACGAAGGTTGAAGTCGAGTCGTCGTTTACGGTGTCGAATACGTGAAGTGAATGGGAATAAGAGTGATGATTGGTGATTACACTACGAATAATTAAATAATAAGCAAAAACAATTACTAAGGCTAAGGGTACAAGTATACTAAGCATATAATCCTAAAAACGAAATTGGGAATTAAAAACGTACGCGACGAAATTTAAAAACGTAAATTAAAACTGAATTTTTAAATTCTAAATCCTAAATTTATGAAAATAATTTTCCTAAACTCTAAATATTAAAAGATAATTTTTGGAAAAAGAAAAATATTTTTTGACTTTTTATTTAATTTTTATGAATTTAAAACTAATTTAAACTAAATAAAAGATTTAAAAATAGCAAATGATTTTGGAAAAATATGAATTTTTGCAGAAAAATCTAAAATTATATTAGGAAGCTAGGAAAAATAAAATCAGAAGCTATCTAAACCCTAATAAGCTGTAACAGTAAATAAGCAGTTTCAAAATAAGCTAAAAATAAGCAAATCAGATCCAGAAATTCCCCAGAGCTCAAATACCAACAAACACACTATATGAAGCTTGAAACAACTTATAGGAACCAAAGAAGCACTCAGAATAAGCCCATAAGCATATGAACAGTTGCAAGAAGGAGGCAGAAACAAGGCTTAATCAGCCAACTTTAGAGCACAATTAAGCACTTCAAATAAGCTGAGAAATGGACACTTATGGGGGCAAAAGTATCTCAGTACTATGGGCTACTCTAAAACACTAAAAATTCCAAATTCCAACATCATTTGCTGCTCTAAATCAAACCAAGAAAAAGTGCTTATGAACATGAAAATTGCATTCCTAAGAACAGGCTAAATGGGGAGATATTTCAGACCTAATTAAGCTATCTAAATAAGCTAAAAAGGCAAATACCATATGTTGACTTAAAAGCTTGCTATGTAAACTATTTGTAAACCAAAAATCAGGTTCTCAGCTTAATTAAATAAGCCAGAAAACAGCCTAGATCAGCAGCTTTGGGGCAGGTCTGCTCAGTGTATACTGAGGCAGCAGACTTTGGTTTTTGTGCTATTTCCTTTGAAAACTTTGACCAATCCTATCCTACTTTTGCACACTTACTTTAACAACCTTTAGTGACTTATAAATGCCAAAGTTTGGGTCTAAATAAGCTCAGCTTATGTGAGAGCTTATTGAGGCATTTGAGTTCCAAAAATTCCACTTCTAAACTTACAACCTCAAAACCAATCAATATAACTTAACAACCTGAATTTCCAACTATTCTAGCATCCAATAAACTCAATCAAACCATGATCAATGGTCAATGAATAGTACCTCAAATGATTGCTTAAAAAAAAAAACCTAACAATAACCATTAACTAACTGCTATGAACTAATTCCACTATAACCAACTGAATTAAACTAAATTATCAACTATTCTATAATTACCTAAGATACTTAACAACTAATAAACAAAAAAGCAACAAGCATTAAGCACTGAATCTAACTGAACTTATATTATGCAGAAAATTAAGCTAAAAATGAATTGAAACTTACAAAACATCCCTCAGCTAGAACAGAGGGATTTTCCTATGTAGCCTATCTTTAGATAGGCCAAGCACTTCCAATTCTTGCTTGATCTACCAGAATTAATCCAAGTTCATCATCTTCATGCCACAGTTGACTTTTGTTGACTTTTTGGATTTGTTGAGCAAAAACAATTTGGACCTTATCAAAAGCTTACAATAGGCTACTGAGCTTATATAAGCTTATACAAATGAAAACATAGCTTATTGAAGCTGAAATTAAAACATATATATATTTAATTTTCTTTGAAATTTCTGATGTATAACAATAATAATGAAAGTGAATGCTCAAAAACTTATACTAAACTGAAAATAGCTTATAAATCAGCAAGAGAACTTATAATAACAACTGAAAATGGAGATAAGATTCAATAAGAAATACGGATTAAAACATAAAACTCAAATTTCATTAACGTAAACTGAATTACACTATGAAAGCTTTGAAAATACAATTAAAAATTTAAACTAGCAGCATAACTTTAATCTAAAATTACATGAAAACTAATGAAGATCACCCCTCTATTTATAGCCGAGCTAGGAAGGATCTAGGAGGTGAGGCCTCAAGTGCCAAGCTGGCAATCCGTGTGCATCTGTGAATCATTATCAGCCCTTGATCAATCTTCAATCATCCTCAGCCATTAGATCAAATATTGTGAGGTGTTCGGTCCAATAGTAGCCTGCCATGTGTCCACTCGTGCTCTGACACTCCTGACATATTCTAGATGGCCAATGATTGGTCGAATATACCCTTAATCACGGTAATTGTGTACGGGGTAAATCTAGGGTTCGTGGGTATAGTGAAAAATCTGGGTAATTGGGGAAAAACAAAGGCGCGCGTGTGTGTGTGTTATTTTATATTTATTTGACCGTGTGTAGTTTTGACCGGGTTTGGGGTATGGGTTCTGGTATTGGGCATAAAGAGTGGGATGGGCTGGGTTTTTAAGTGTGAGTTGGGTTAGTGTTGGTATGGGTTATTTATAAATCCGGGTTTAGGGGTGTTTAAAGGATTTAAGTTTCAAGGACCAAAGGTGTAAATTCAGAAATCCAAGGGACTGAAATTGCCAATTTTCCAAAGTTGATCTAAGGGTAATTTTTGACTTTTGGTGAGATTCTAACATGTCTCTCCCGGCTTCGGCTTTGAGTCCTTTCCATATCTCGTGCTCGTTTTCCCGGTTTTTCCTCGATTTTGTCCTTTTTTGTAATATCTTTCCCTGCATAATCAAAAACACAAAAACACAATATCTTTTGGCATTTTGGTTAGTTTTTCGTCTTTTTGGGTCCGGTTTTGGTCTAATAAAGGTATGTGAATTAACACATACCAATCTCCATGACTGTGAACCATGAAGTAGCACCCCAAACCTATATTCCGCTGCGTATATCGAAAAACGGGGTTGTTACAGATTGGTATAAGAGCTTGTGGTTATAGAGAACCAAATGTTTTCAAACATTGGACTATAACCGATTTTCACAAACTTAACTAAGAAAGTCCTCCGTGCCACAACGCTACTGACACACTATTATTACTTGTTTATTTTTAAGTGTTTTACCTAGTAAAATATTTATAATCGCCAGATGGTTACAGTATTATGACTTCCCCTATCCTGTCTATCCCTCCCATACTTAGATTAGGACATCCAGATAAAACCATTCTTAGTATATTACTCATTAGGATCGTCATATACCAGTCTTCACATCCCTTTAGATACTCAAACTCTCTTAAATAGTTTATTATTTATTTATTTTACTCTCGTTACTGTTAATAATTTTCTTATAATAATTATTTATAATTATTATTTGTAAATTACTACAGTACGCACTACAACAAAAAATCTCATAGAGACCGGTTAGAATGGCTCATGGAGAGTGGTTTCTAAACCACTCTAGGCGGGGGGGGGGGGGGGTATTTCTATAACCAAAACATATAGAAACCGGTTCCACAACCGGTTTCTAATATGTACATCGAAACCTGTTTGCTAGTAAGAACCGGTGTCTATATGCCTCTATTATAGAGTAAAGAAACCAGTTTTAATATAAGAACCAGTCTTGGTGAGAATTTCGTTTTAAAAAAAAATGATTTTTTAGTTTTTGCAAAAAAAATATAAAATTTTCATAATTCCATAATATACAACTAAAGTAAAGTGCATAAATCTTGATACATGACAATATAACCAACTATATATAAAGTGATTAAAATACACCACAAATGTCAAAATCAACAAAGTAAATTAACATAATACATCAATGCAACTAAACATAAATCTTAGACAAAATCCAAATTAAAACACTAGATGTTGTTTGAATAGGGACCCAGAGACAACTTAGCTTGAATAATCAAGTAATTCTCCAGGCCGAATCCACTACTGCCTTTAGAGAATCGAGGTCAGTAATTCTATATCTTCCAACATACTTGGGCTCACATCCTTTGATATATATGCAACATTACATTTATTTATAGAAACTATTACAATGTAACTTAAACATTTTCCAAAAAATGCCAAAAGTTTGCATCCATGATGACCAGAAATATTATAGAAATAAAAACAATCAAATAAGCTACTTTGTACTAACCTTTTTCCATGAATAGGTTGTCTACCTGTACATGTGTTCCTGGAACAAGAACAAACTTTTTTCCTTGGCAATGAAGAATGAAGATATCCTGCATGTATATGTAGCTCATTAGATCTGTCTTTTCTATGTACTTAAGTGTTTTTATAAAGAAATTTCATATACCAACGGTACATGATGCGTGGTTTTGCGACCTTACAACAGGTTTTACCTCTCGAGGGATCTCAAGAGGCTTACAACCCCACCAGGCAGTGTACCTGACCGATGTAGTATAGTGTAGTGGTAAGTACGGGGGATTGATCGTTCTCCACAAGGAATAGTGTCGTTAAGATTGAAAAAACTACTCTAATAGGTCTAAGGGTGAGAGAAGATTCTTTTTGTATTTTTATATTTTTATGAAAGCAAGTAAAATCTCGGGTTTGAAAGAGTGGGCGGAATTAGTTGCTAGTCAACTAACCCAAATAACTATGAATGCAAATAAAATAAAATAACTGAAAATGAAAAGGTTGTGAAACTTATGTGGAGAGAAATGTGTTTACTTAGATTTCCTTACTCCCTAACTATCTTTTACCGGTTGATTAGTGTGTATTAATTGCGTGGATGACGGGTGTATTCCTTAATACCAATCGTAGGGTGGCGTACGTACTTCCCCAACTCTATAAGCTCCTACTTCACTCCTATGTCGAGCCGGCTAAGAAGCTCCTAACATGGGATCACTAGAATTCGCTCATGCATTAAATACAACCATAAAAACCTTAGTACGCATTGGTTCATGTTTCTTAAGACGTTCAAGCAAGTTACCGAATAGGAGGTTAGCTAGTTTTCTTAAGCCTAACATCGATAAACAATCATCCAATACACTTAATAACACACTAATAACCAATAATCAATAGCTAGGTTTCATTAGATCTAAGCAAACACAAGATAAATCTAGCCTAGCATGTTAATCAAAAGACAAGAACAAGATATAATCAAACAACACATAGACATATTGATTGATTAAGTGATAACTTATCTTCAATTAAACATGGGAGATCCAAGGGTATGAAAACCCTTAAAAATGGCAGAAATTCGTCTTAGGGTTTCTCCTCACAAAGTTGCACACTAATGACAAAAAATTGCAAAACTATATATAGAGTTTAAGGGCTGACGGCGTCACGTTATAGGACTTGACGCCGTCACCTCGCCGTGTCTAGGGTTCCCGGATGGCCTTCCTGACGCCGTCCCTCTTTAGTGCTCCAAAATCCGCTCTGGCCTATCAAGGGGTGACGCCGTCAGAAATGGGCTTGACGCCGTCCCTCTTTAGCTTAAGCCGTGACGACCTTGATCATCTTAAAGGGTGACGCCGTCAGACTTTCCTGTGTAAATTTCTCTGGCTTATCATGTGTAATTTTCATATCCACCTCTTTTGCCAAGCCATGACGCCGTCAAGAGCAATACTTGACGCCGTCAAAGGTACTTTTCCAGCCGATTTTGAGACTTTGTCGTTTTCTTCACTTTTATGCTCCAAAAATGTCCAAAATGCTTCCTTTTCCAGATTTCTTCTCCAAATTACCTAAAATGACAAAAGGAACGATTTAGGGCAATATTTGATCAAATAAATACGATTTAGGGCTTAAATGACCCCCTAAAAGCGGTACACTTTTCGCTTCATCAAATACCCTTACACTTGAGATTTGCTTGTCCTCAAGCAAATGCGCTTTTATTCTAATCAAAATACAAGTTAGGGGTCATTTAACGCTAATATAAAAGTAATTACAACAAATAGTCGTTCCACTTTAATCATAATAAGCACGGAGATTACAAACTAGCACCTCACAAGTAGTGTTTAGATACTCACATCTCTCAGGTGTCATCAAAATACATCTCATAAATGAAAACGGATAATGTCTCTCACTACCTGTCATAGCAAATAGATTACCATAGGCTTGGGAAAGGATCAAAAACCTCCTCCACTAGGCGTAAGCACCTAAGATAAACTATCAAAGAGGGCTTTTACATGGGTTATAACGTGAGGTGTAGGGATATGATAAACACGGTTTTGTTGGATAAGGGATATTTTACTGGTGGCGAGTTAAAGATCTGATTAATTACATGTACTATACAATGTTGCTAAGCCAAGACTAGACTCAATCTTAAGCTAACAACAAAATAACAAAAACATAAAATAAACATAAAATGAAACGGGATGGTAGTCCGTATGTTTTTTCTACTTTTCTTTTTCTCATTTTTTTTTTGTATTTTTCTTGATTTTTTTTTTTTTTTTCATACACTCTTGCCCTACCATCCAAAATAATACATCATAGGGGCGTTGCATTCCCCTTACACTTGAACTTTTACATAACTTTACAAATAACTATTCTAATGACTCGAATTAAGATAATCGAAACACTTGGAGTACTTTTAAAATATTTAGCACATATGGGGGTAATAAATGTTGTTCTTCCCCATTACTCCATTACACTAGTACTTTACCCATGAGTCCCAATCGTCCCAAAACAATATGTACAAGGATATGACTCGACTTAGCAACCATGTAATCAATTAGATAATTAACTTGGGTTTAAACAAATGTTGTCACAATAATGCACTAAAAATGAGTGCATACAAGGTAGGCTAAGGCGATTTGGGTGTACATTTAAGTGGGGTGTAACAAATTCTTCCTTTAAGTAAAATGCTTAAAGGTCGAAACGAAAAGATAGGCTCTGAGGGGTGTACTAGGGGTATCGTGTACTAAAAATGAGTACAACGCAAAGGGTGTGGGAGAATTACTTGACCAATGTAGCCAATGTAATTATAACAAAAACACAGGTGTAAAACAATGGGTTAATCCTAATGCCTCTTATCATGTAGTAAATCTAACTACACGAATGTAGTCTCACTTGTGGCCTTGGAATGGTCCTAACGCAAGTTCTAGAATCTAAGTGCTACCGGTACACACATCATAGCATAAATGCTTTTCCTACCAATTCTAGGGGTGAACCTCACATATTTGGGGTGGAAATTTTTTTTAGTGGTACGGTTTTTGTGCTAGTCATATAACTCCTATCCGTGAGACGCTTATTAAGACCAAAGTTTCACTCCTAAATGTTGTAAAAAATTTTAAATTTGGCACTAAAATTGCCCTAACAGGTATTTATCTCAGTTTTATTACACATCTACCATTAAACAAACAAAAATCAAGTGCAATTGTATTCTCTAAAGTATCGTACTTTACCCCCCCTTACACTTAAGATGAACATTGTCCCCAATGTTCAAATAACAAGATGTAAAAGTAAATAAGGTAAAAGAATGAAATCAAATACTCCCCTGATTCGTTTGGTGGATAAAGTAGTAACATGGTTAGATCTTCTTCCAAGGTAATGTTGAAGCTCCACGACTAATGCATCGCCATAAGCTTGATTCCACATACATTTCCTTGTCCAAAATAACCTGTTAAACCTGAGAAAACAAACACTAAAACCTGCATAACATCGGCGGGATAAATTCTATATATAAGGATATAATGCTTGTGGAATGATAATTTTGCAGATTCCTGGAGATTATAAGTTAGAGATTTAATAAAAACTTTTTATGAAAACAAAACTTTCAAAATTTTCAGAAAATTAAAACCTGACGCCGTCAGGTTGTAAAGCCTGACGCCGTCAGAAATAATCTGACAGAATTCTCATGTTAAGTTTCCGAAAAAATTTTGGAAAAACCTATACCTTACTTCCTGGAATTCCTGCAAAACATCATTATGACTCGATACAAGCATTTGACTCAAACAAATACTAATATGTATGTTAATTTAATATTGTTATGATTCATGTTCATTTGTTCTAATAAACCGATTTGGATTTCCCTTACACTTATCTTTTGCAAAATACCTTTATATGTAGTTAAGACGAAGTTAAAAACAAAATAAAGCATTTTCACAATTTAGTTTTGAACATGAATCAATAATAATAAAAAAAATTAAACACACATACGGAAACAAATAAAATCAAACAACCAAACAAATAAACACACAAAGCAAATAAAGCTTGGGTTGCCTCCCAAGAAGCGCTTTTCTTTATTAACGAGTCTTGTAGCTAGACTCAAAGTCACGTACATTACGTGATTCCATCATTGGTCACGGTTTCTAGGTCATCCTCATGTCCGGTTCTATATTCCGGTCCTAATTTCAAACAGTCCTTGTAGAAACCGAATATCCTTCCCATAACATAGTCTACTCCCTTACTTCTATCTCCATCATTCCTATAGTAGACCGCTTGCTTAAGCTCCTTCTCAACATTTGACAATTGTTGGAATTGCTCTATCTTATATGGCATTTGGTAGTTTACCTCATCGGTCTCATCCTTAAATCCAACTATCCCTAAGGAAGGTTCATAAGTCATTCTAGAGACCTCAACAAATGGTTTTCCAAAAACTACTTGAGTTAAGGATGCATCGACTATTGGGCGGATATCTTCTACAATTACAAAGTCGGTGATATAGGTGAAGTTTCCTACATAAACCGGTAATCCCTTAACTCTTCCCGTGAAGTTACTCATCCAACCCTTATCAGGGAACATCCTATACCCAAGTTGATTTTTCATTATTAAGTTGTAGTGGGCTCTAGTCATGATGTTTATGGGCGATCTAAGGTCGATGTAAGCTTTCCACACATGCAAATGTCCGATGTTGCATGGTATGTTGAGATTAGAAGGATCGCCTATTTTTATAATTGGTCTACCTAGGAAGTATGGTGTCTCGGGGTCATCGAATAAGTCTGTATGATATGCGCGCTCTTCCTTAGTGGGTAGCCTATTGAAGTAGTCCTCATCATCATCTACTTCTTCAACCTCACTTTCCCTAACTTCTTTATCAACCTCGACTTTCTCAACCCCATCCTCAGGTTCACTATTATCCTTATTCCTATCAATTGGTTTGATAGTGACAATGTTGACGAAGTGGACGTGTTTGGATGAAGAGGGGTCTTTTACTTGGGGTCCGCTATTTGTGTTCCTAGCGTCCTTATGTGGAGGTGATAGCACTTGGTTATTGAGGGCTTTCAATAAGTTGTCAATTTTATTGGTCATCTCCGTTTGTTGTTGATTGAATTCGGATTCGAATCTAGCTATCCTAGCTTCTTGAGATGCCATAAATTTAGACATCAATCCTTCAAGATTATTGGTACTACCATAATTGTTGGAAGGATTGTTATTGAAAGTATGGTTCGAGGATGAACCGCTTGATTGAAAACGATTAGGTGGGTTGGAAGAATTGGTTTGTTGTGCGTTTTGGTTTTGTTTCCACCTAAGGTTTGGGTGATTTTTCCATGAGGGGTTGTATGAATCACCGTAGGGGTTTGGCTCGGGTTTGAAAGTGTACCACTTGTCTCCCGCTCCGTCGGTACCCGAGGATGCGTAGTCCGCAAAAGCTTATTCGGGGAGTTCCATGCAATCATGAGTGTCGTGGGGACCACTACATAATTCACATGAAGAAGTGATTTTGTTCACTTGGCTTGAAGGTTTGGGAGCCTCGTAGGATTTCATAAGAAACTTGACTTGGTCTTCAAGTTCTATGATCCTACGGTCAGAAGTGCTTGAATTGTTCGAAGGCAAAGATATTGCCTTGACCGTTTTATTCAAATCACGGGGATCACTCCAACTTTCGTTGTCATAAAGAGCAAGATCCTCTAGGAGAGCCCATGATTGTTCCTTACTTAGATCATGTAGCTTACCACCGGCCGATTGGTCAATGGTTTGCCTCGTGGAGAGATTGATATGGTCATAGAAGATTTGGACTTGGAGCCAAAGTTCTATGCCATGGTGAGGGACTTTTTGGAGTAAGTCCTTGAATCGAGTCCATGCCTCATAGAGGGTTTCGCCTTGACGTTGTTGGAACATCAAGATATCATTCCTTAGCTTGGTAGTTCTTCCCGGTGGGAAAAACTGAGTAAGGAAACGAGTGGTGAGATCATCCCAAGAGGTGATGGATCCTGCGGTTAGACGCTCCAGCCATTGACTAGCTTGGTCCCGCAAAGAGAATTGAAAGAGACGCAGTCGGGTCGTCTCTCGAGTGGCAACATCAAGGTCTATGGAATCAACAATTTTGAGAAAGTCCTTGAGATGTTGATTAGGATCTTCGGAACGAAGTCCATGGAATGCGCATCCGCTTTGCACCAACCGGATGGTGTCGGATCGCAAGGGAGTGACATTGGCTCCTTGAGTGAGCTCAATGGTGTTTTGATAGCCATGGTGGCTAGGACGGGAGTAGTCTCCTAAGGTACGGGCTCTAGGAGGTGGTGGTGGGTTGTTGGGATCAAGGATATTACCATCTTCCATGATGTCGGATGGTAATGGTTACGAACAAAGAAACGAAGAAAAAAAAGATAGACTAAAGAAAACCTAGAAAAATATAAAATAAAAATCTCACTAGAAAGGAATCTAGTGAGTAGACCTATAAAATAAAAAATTCAACCTAAACAATAACTATTCCCCGGCAACGGCGCCAAAAACTTGATGCGTGGTTTTGCGACCTTACAACAGGTTTTACCTCTCGAGGGATCTCAAGAGGCTTACAACCCCACCAGGCAGTGTACCTGACCGATGTAGTATAGTGTAGTGGTAAGTACGGGGGATTGATCGTTCTCCACAGGGAATAGTGTCGTTAGGATTGAAAAAACTACTCTAATAGGTCTAAGGGTGAAAGAAGATTCTTTTTGTATTTTTATATTTTTATGAAAGCAAGTAAAATCTCGGGTTTGAAAGAGTGGGCGGAATTAGTTGCTAGTCAACTAACCCAAATAACTATGAATGCAAATAAAATAAAATAACTGAAAATGAAAAGGTTGTGAAACTTATGTGGAGAGAAATGTGTTTACTTAGATTTCCTTACTCCCTAACTATCTTTTACCGGTTGATTAGTGTGTATTAATTGCGTGGATGACGGGTGTATTCCTTAATACCAATCGTGGGGTGGCGTACGTACTTCCCCAACTCTATAAGCTCATACTTCACTCCTATGTCGAGCCGGCTAAGAAGCTCCTAACATGGGATCACTAGAATTCGCTCATGCATTAAATACAACCATAAAAACCTTAGTACGCATTGGTTCATGTTTCTTAAGAAGTTCAAGCAAGTTACCGAATAGGAGGTTAGCCAGTTTTCTTAAGCCTAACATCGATAAACAATCATCCAATACACTTAATAACACACTAATAACCAATAATCAATAGCTAGGTTTCATTAGATCTAAGCAAACACAAGATAAATCTAGCCTAGCATGTTAATCAAAAGACAAGAACAAGATATAATCAAACAACACATAGACATATTGATTGATTAAGTGATAACTTATCTTCAATTAAACATGGGAGATCCAAGGGTATGAAAACCCTTAAAAATGGCAGAAATTCGTCTTAGGGTTTCTCCTCACAAAGTTGCACACTAATGACAAAAAATTGCAAAACTATATATAGAGTTTAAGGGCTGACGACGTCACGTTATAGGACTTGACGCCGTCACCTCGCCGTGTCTAGGGTTCCCGGATGGCCTTCCTGACGCCATCCCTCTTTAGTGCTCCAAAATCCGCTCTGGCCTATCAAGGGGTGACGCCGTCAGAAATGGGCTTGACGCCGTCCCTCTTTAGCTTAAGCCGTGACGACCTTGATCATCTTAAAGGGTGACGCCGTCAGACTTTCCTGTGTAAATTTCTCTGGCTTATCATGTGTAATTTTCATATCCACCTCTTTTGCCAAGCCATGACGCCGTCAAGAGCAATACTTGACGCCGTCAAAGGTACTTTTCCAGCCGATTTTGAGACTTTGTCGTTTTCTTCACTTTTATGCTCCAAAAACGTCCAAAATGCTTCCTTTTCCAGATTTCTTCTCCAAAGTACCTAAAATGACAAAAGGAACGATTTAGGGCAATATTTGATCAAATAAATACGATTTAGGGCTTAAATGACCCCCTAAAAGCGGTACACTTTTCGCTTCATCAACGGTACATATGATAAGTAGTTGAAGAAATTAATACAATTAAGCAGCATTTACAGTGAAACGAAATGAAAAACAAAGTAACTGGAATACAAAAGATTGGAAGATTAAATGTTTTCATTATCTAACATGCAATTCATACATGGGTGGTATTGCTGGTGTGTTTTGCACAACTTATTAGAGCAAAGCATCTGAAATAAGCTCCACTGGTACAAGAGGCTTGTTTGGTTGAAAAATCTTTTTAGACCTTTTAAAAAAATATGGCCATATAGTTTGTCTAACTACTAGTAACAACTAAAAACTAATTAAATCTCCGTCCATTAATTGGTCTGAGAGGCATGTGCTTATTTGGTTCAAAATAAAAGTCTATGTCAAACGATTATCGTAGACCACCAACCATGCATAAACTCCTTACAATAAAAACAACAACAATTCACAATTAAGATCTCCATTTCTTTTACATTTCTTATACTAACTATTAGATAGCTTCAATTTGTGAAAGAAAATAAAAGCTACAGAATTTGTTTATTTGAAACTTAAAATTAGCCACAAAAGGGTATTTGAAAATATCACCAGGTCCATCACGCATCGCCGGCTTCAGTAAAATCATTGCATCGATTCATTAATTATTTTATTTGTGTATATCTCAGACGCAGATATGCATACAGAATTAAAAAGGTGTGTTGACCGAATATATTAGAAGCGAAATGAATATGTTCAAGAGCTAGTGAAGAACGGTAGTTATCATTCATAAAATGCAGCTAGCGCATTGTTCTGAACACAAAGTTGTCACCTGTTGGAGAAGCTTTTCTTCTGGGATTACTTTACATATAGAGCCACGCATCTCTTGTCGTTCATCGGAAGATACAGAGGCTGAAAGCCATGGAAGGAACTCTGCCATCATGTTCTCAACAAGCAACGGGAACACCTGCAAAGTCAAATGAAATTGAAGTATAATTACCAAATTAAAAAAGAACAAACAAAGGAGAAGAAGAAGAAGTGGGAAAAAGCGTTACCTGCTTCTCCTCTTTAAACATGTGTTGGCTGATGGATGTTTGAAGGGCTCCTGTCATATTGAACCAAGTTACTTTAACTACTCTAACAACAAGCCTTCATCTTTGAAAGCTTAACCACATCGGTACATGACTAATGAGTCGCTTTACGGTATGAGATTTGAATTGAAATTATTCTTTTGACAATAGTTATCATATAATTTTTTGAGTTATTAAGTTGTACTACTTGCGAAATCAAAATTTTACTCATATCAAAACTAACTTTTGTTTGTACTTACCCTTAAAAAAAAGATCTAGTTAAATTACCTCAAGAATGGCACCCAAGTTGTTACTATCCATAGTTTCAGTACACAACACGACTAAAAATGTTGAACCTCTATAAGCCTTATAATAAGTACAAGCTTCCCTCACCATCTCCACAAACTAATCATTCTTCCAACCACTACCTGTACGACAACCAATGTGTCAAATACTTTTTTTCTTTTTTTACATCCTTAACTAAGATTTACCAATTAAAAGTCCTCTATCTGCCGATAAATGATAGCATTTAGTACCGAACATTATCACATATCCCCTGTTTTGTATGTGAAACTTTTAGAAGTTCCAACCATTCAACTACAAACCATACCTTAACCATCCAAAAACATGCTATCACTGATTCACGAGTTCCACAATATAGTGCGCCTGCATTTGCATGATACTTCAGTAATCAACAACATTACAAAAGCAGATAACATCAACTTATATAAAACCAAGCATGGTATTATTGATCATATAGTCTCGCAATATAATAACAATATCAACTAGACGTTAAGCGCTATAAACATTATCACATTTAATAGCCATCTTCCATTAGAAAACTAACATAAGCAATTGGATCGAACATTTTAAAACCATTTGATTTTCCAGCACCATCTATAGTTTCAATTCGAGTTCATGAAGTGTACCCGTGCACTCTACCAGTTAACAATTAGTACCTTTAAAGAGTCTATAGTTGTAAAATTATAACCATAGCTATACTAATACATCCCAAAAGACAAGTCTCAATGGGATAAAACTAACCCTTTCAAACCCTTTCAACATATACACACGCATACATTAATCCTATAATTAAACCTAAAATTCACACATACATGAAGACTTTAGTTAACCCTAAGTTTCAATAAATATCAGAGAAGGGGATGGAGATGACTCACCATTATCGATGGCGACAATGGTATGATGCGGACCATGAAAAGAAGATGACTAGCAGGTGGGTTTTTTTCTTTTGGAAAAAAATGGGTGGTTGGAATTTGTAAAATAGTGGGGGTTGAATCGGGGAAACATTAAGTTCAAAAAAAATTGGGGAAACATGAGGCGGCAGAGAAAAAAATTTGGGGAAAAAAAAGGAGGTAAATCAAAATTTTGGTTTATTTATTTATTTATTTATTTTGAACTTAAAATAAATTTGGGGAAAAAAAAGGAGGTAAATCAAAATTTTGGTTTATGATAATAAAGACCTGTTATTTCGACAAAACCAATTTTCGTATTATGGAGATTAGTCAATTCTTAAATACCGGTTTCTATACCTCCCATTCCCTCTTTTTTCAGTTTAAAAACCGGCTTTTATCTAACTAGTCTCTATTAAGGGGTGTCCATAGCCATTTGTGTAGTAGTGACGATGTCTCCCGAAACCTCTAATGTTAACGAAACTACCTCAAACCCAAACCTATTGCCCTCTACCCACTCATCTACTCGTCAGACGTTGGAAGGAGTAATTGAATTTCATGAAAAGTTGATTGGTTGTCCAACAGCATCTGAGGATGGATGGAAAGTACACCAAGAAACAATTCAGGAAAATGAAGATTCAAACTCTCCATTACCTGACATTCCAAAATCCCCAATACCGAACGACCCAGATGATAATTCTTCATCTAATTCCCCCGACTCAAGTTCAAACCCTACCGAATCAATGTGGAATCTCCTTTACCAACAAGCCAACACTCTCGACGCTCATACTAAACAGTTAGAGGAATTACGTCCATTACGTTTTAAAGGATACGATCATAGTATCGACATTCTATTCAGAAAGACCGATGCCGAGAGACGCACAGTGTTTGGATTGGGAGCAAAGGTTGAAAAGATGAAGAATACTTACAATCATAAATTTAGAAGCATCGATTCCAGGATCCGCTGTTCGATAAGAGACCATGATCAAATGCTTGGAAGAGTGGAAGACATCGAAAGAACCCTCTGGATAGCCAGTGATATGGCAAGAAACCAGGATCAGAAGATTTTCGCCTTGGAAGCTCTCCTGGACAATCAATTGAGGATATACCAGGAACTTCAGGAACGCTTCTTAGAAATGGAAATTACACAACTGAAACTTGAGACTGAAATGAAACTTTTACATCAAGGACATAACTGATCATAAAGTCACATGTATCGTTGTTGTAACCAAATAGTATTTGGCTAGTATTTCCTGTATTTTCTAAATAAGCTCGAAACTCTCAGAGTTTGTAATCCATCAATAAATCTATAACAATCTACTTTTGTTATATATTTACTGTTGTGAACAAATTCATCCTATTACGCCTTACTATGATGACTTCCCATAACCCTACTCCGCTAAACCTAGACAACAGACCAACTTGAGGTATAAATAGAAACTAGGATCACTATGGAGAACCAAACCCTATAATAGAAACCCTAGGAAAATTTCGGAAGAGAACTTGATGAATGAAGAGAAAGTTGATGAACTTCAGTTTTGTAAACAAACTGTTTACTCCTTTAGCAAAGTTATATCTAGGGTTAATCATTTATTTACGATGTTAGCTGAGATATATCGTAATTAATTGATTCTCGAGATTGGATATA
This sequence comes from Artemisia tridentata subsp. tridentata, assembly GCA_021014915.2. Taxonomy (NCBI): domain Eukaryota; kingdom Viridiplantae; phylum Streptophyta; class Magnoliopsida; order Asterales; family Asteraceae; genus Artemisia; species Artemisia tridentata. Next base: position 441,592,369 of record CP139505.1, on the reverse strand, counting down.
ACTTTGCATTATGATCATTTGTTAATATTAAATTAATCTGATATGATCATTTCGGGAATTCTAAAATTCACATTTCTTGCTGCAAGAAGGAAGTCAACATGAAGAATATCAATGTTTCATTAATGACCCCGGAAGATATTTAGAAGTTAGTAACTAATCTCGTTACAGCAGTACTCGAAGTAACTACCATAGCCCACCTAAATACCAACAACATGATCACAGGAGAAGAGAAGCCGACCATGCCTCGTAGACATATCCCTGAAAGTTTCGCGGGATGCAAGCCAACTAATCATAGAGGTCCCGTAAAAATAACCAAACCTACCGTTACCCATGCCTTAGGAGTTAGGAAAACTGTCACATTTAAACAAAACAACCAAAAGCGAAAACTCAAAACCATCATTCCCACCTATTACCATCACCAACAAAATCTTAGTAATGGTTATGTCGGAAGAAAGCCGTTGTGCACACAATGCTTGTTGCACCATTTCGGTCCATGAATTGTTAGGTGCACCAGGTACCAGAAGATTGGACATCAAACCACAGACTGTAAGGCGACAGGAGCAAACCTACAGTCAGTGATTGTGACTTGTCATGGATGTGGTGGACATGGACACTACAAGAATCAGTGCCCGAACTTCAACCCGAATTGGAAAAACAAGGCTGATGCCCAGGAATGAGAACCCAAGTATGAAATATATGAAGAAGATGGATGCCTGTAATAGATAAATAAATCGAGGATTAGAACTCGCTACGTTATATTTTCTTTTAAATCTTTACCTTAGTGTAATAAATTATCTTTCTACCGTATAAAACTTTCATTCTGTAACTCTTCTATACCCATCTTAATCTGCGTTTAGCTTCATTATCTATTCCATCCCTTTCTACTCTATTCATAGACGTTACCTAGCAAACTCTAGTATATCTTTAGGAAACTTGGTGAATAATATTTTGGCAGAACAATAGAAGTATCCTTAGCTCGTAGGAACCTTAGACGAACCCTAAGATTTATTTGAAGATATTCTATTAGTGCCCTAGGAAAATCCCTAACCCATTACTATAGTGTGGACTAAAAGTTTCTTATTTCTTTGAAAAATAATTATGAAGTTATTTCACGAAAATAAAACGTTGAATACCCTCTAAAACTTTTTGAAAAAGCATAAATATCACCGTAACTGAGCCAAATATCACATCATTTGATCCTCAACTATACATAGCCTGATCAACTATGTGTAATTTAGGAAGAATCATGTGGTAATTTGGACAGTTATCTTTTCAGATTTTCTAATAACAATTTTCATACAAAAGCAAAATATTGAAACCAAAATAAATAGTTTATAACATATCACATTTTGATTTAATACCATGAAAGTCTACTACCCATCACCTCTAAGCTAAGAATTCGACAAGAATTATGGATAGAAAAACCTAAGAGCTCATAAACATTTATAGAAAGCCCAACTAATACAAATTTTATTGACCTCGAAAGTTCATACATAGGGAAATAATTAGGAATGGAAGTACTAAGGTTACAATGATTACAAGATAAGGAATAGATTCACTAATAGGTTGACCCACCATGAAAATGAGGATCGCCACCAGCAACACAATAGCTAGAGCCACAACAGGATGAAGGACCTTGATTATCCTGCAAGACTAGAAATTAGGCATAAGAATAAATAATAACTATTGAGGATTACATAGAAAAACAACCCTTACCCCTATATCTTGTCGACTCCGATAACAAAGACCACAATAGGCATCAGGACCGCTAGAACGCAAACTAGGAATGCATAATCTTCGTTGGGTACATAAGCCAAATAGGAAACCGCAAGGACGACGTAGACAATCGCTAGGAAGGTAATGAGGTGCGGCATTTTTGAGGTTATTAGAAGAGAATCTAATGGTGAAAGAATAAGGATAAAAATGAGGTATTTATAGGAGAAAACTAGCCGTTTATAGCCGCTATCCAACCGTTAGAAAACACTGTTACTGATCGTTAGATATTACTGTTCATCGACCGTTAAAATCTGACCGTTGGAAACACTGTTCATTCCCTAGATTTATTAGGTGGCAAAAACATTCAAATTTAGTTCATCCAGTAGAGATAAGACTGACCAAACCTCGATCCTTTAGGTATTAAACGGGAAACCAAGGATTAACAAAGAAACGACGCTATCGGAATTATCAGGCCTAAGAATGAAATAATATTCTAGATAATATGATATTTTTAACTTGAAGCATTTTAAGCATATCAAACTCATATCTTCACTCAAGCCTTGGTATTATCTCTTATTATCATCCTCACTGACTGAATGAGCCAAAATCTTTTGATTCTATTCAGATCATGTGTTAATTCTCTCATTTAGGTTAACTAAAAACTCCAAGTGAGAAAAATCAAGTACGTATAATATTCCTACATCCTTTCTCCTTGACCAACATAGACTGAATCTCGGGACGAGATTCCCTTAACGGGGGAAGACTGTAACAACTGCGAAAATCCCACACTAGATTACACTGTCTCTTAGAATACTTATCATTTTCTACGTGTAAATTTTTTTTTTATATTATTTACTATCTGGGCATAACTACTATCTTATGTGACGTAACTCACATCCTTGATAAACGTGCTCGCACGCAACCCAACCTTAACCTATTTAATGTTTATGCATATAAACATTTTCCTATGTCAAGTATAACACTCTACAAACTACTATTTACCACTTTACGTTAATTCATTAACATACGCTTATAACTGAACATATCTCATCTGATAGAAGTATTTATGAAATCCTAAATTCATCACAACACCAAATATGAATAACTACACCCTAGAACATAAAATTACAACTCACCTGAACTAATGTACAAGTTACTAAAGCACATAAACCCTAAATATATCTTAGCTCCCGGTAAAACCCTAATTTCACTTAACTGTGATTTTATGTATAACTTTCACAAAACCCTAACTTCTCTATATAATATTTTTATAAAATAATAATTGTACAAGTTATTTAAGTTAGAGTACAAGTCCTTTATGCATAAAATTCATATACTTATAAAAACCTTATTAAAAACCCTAAATATTTATTATAACACCCGATTTACAAACCATTCATGCATAAGCCTTAAAATTTATATTTTTACAAGTCATTAAGCTACAGTACAAGCACCTAATGCACCAACATAAAGATAATATAGATAACATTATAAACCTCAGTGTACTTCCTCTAAAAAACCCGATATTCGCTACGTTAGCTTTAAAAATTAACTTTCTTAGCATGAAAGATATATGTACTAGTTTTCAAACCTAGAGTACAAGTCCCTAAACCAATGTACAAGTCATTTAAGCATAAAACTTAAATAAAAATAAAAGTCTTATAAAAACTTTAATAATAGTTATTTAAATGACATAATTTGTAATATTTTCACACAATAAAATTCTATAAATAATTTATTAAGTTATTTAACATATGTACAACTTCTCAAACTCAAGGTACAACCCTCCAATGCACAAAATCTTAAAAACTCATTTATATGTATTTAAAGTCTAATAAAAATTACATAAAAATTATATAAAATTAAGGAATAATTAAAATCATATTTTTCTTATTTTCCTAACCCTAGTACAATCCTCTTAAGCCTAGAGTACAACCACCTAAAGCACAAAAATCATTTTTCTTCTATTATATAGAAATCGATGTATATGAAAAAGTGTCATATTACTCTAAAATTCATTTTTATGCAAACCCTAGAGTTAGAAACCCTAATATTACCATAAACCCTAGAGTACTACCCAACTAAGCCTAAGGTACAAACCATTCAAGCACAATTCGAACCAAATCCTCCCAATTCTCTTGGTTCCATTCGAATCCAACCAAAACCCCAACTAAACCCTAATCATACTTAACCCTTAAGACTTAAAAATGAAAGACTAACATGGTTCCACATCCCCCCTCCTCTAGAATATGCCTAGGTGTAAGGTTAGTAACATGCCATATCACTTTCCCCATCCTCCTACCTTGTGGCACCATAATAACCATACAACTCATCAAATTAATCTATGGCCTAAGTAAGAACACATCAACTACCTAACTAATCACCTCCTATAAATACAAGTTCTAAAAACCCTAATCCACCATCACCACCTTTCGAACATAACTCCACAGCCCTCAATCCACTTCATTTCTGATCCCACTAGCCGAATATATGTTCAAATATACCTAGAAGAGCAGTAGGAAGAAGCTAGAACCAAATGGAGCTTAACTCGAACCCTAACCCCAAAATCATGCCCTAGTCGAATAATTGTCACAAGGTATGTTCTTGGTCTTTTAAATTACTTTCTTATGTACCTTTTACATCTAAGTAGCATAATTAAACACTCCTAGAAACTATTTTAACTCAGAAGTAGTAGAAACAAATATATGTACATATTACTATGTATCGAGCAAAACTAATATAAAATGAATTCCTAACAACTCAAGGATCATAAAAATGGTTTAGAAATACTCTAAATATGTTATAAATACTGTATACACTAAAAACACTAGGTATAATAATCGGATAACAAGAAACCAAATATTTTTCTTCTTTTTCTTCCTGTCGACAAACAGCAGACATGCTATTTGTGTCATTAATTTCGATTAGTAAATGGTCATCTAAAAATCTAGTTCTGGGCATGATTAAAGTCCTTTCAGAGGGCTACACGTAGGAAAAAGAATCACCAAATTTCGTTGAGTATCGAGTGAGAACGAAGCGTATAAAGTTGGGTCATTTTCAGTGTCGAGTGAAACCAAAGTCGCGAGTTTCCAAAAATTATTGCGAGGTCCTGAGTTCGAATCTTGGTAATATCTTTTGCAGAAATACTCTTAAAACATTGATACATGTTTTGGCTAAGGAGTCGTAAAAAGTTTTGCCACGAAACGTAAGAAATAAATTGTTTTTGTGAAGAAAGGACTTCGGGTGTAATCGACTCTTAAACACAAGGACCGTTTCTGCCAAAACTCTAATAGACTTCCTGTTTTGGGACTAGTTTTGCAGTCGAGGAAACCCTAGGGGTGTAAACTGACTATTTTGAAACCTAAGAGTAGAAAGTGTCAATTAACTAAAGTCCGAGGGTAAAAATTGTAAACTTCTAAAAGTTTAAGGGCAAAAGTTGCCAACCCTAGATACTTAAAGGTTTAAAGTGAAAATAAACTTATAAATTCTAAATCATAATTTAATATTAATAAATTATTATTATTATTATTATTATTATTATTATTATTATTATTATTATTATTATTATTATTATTATTAGTATTATTATTATTATTAGGATTTTTAAACCTAACATACGTTTTGTGCCTTAACTAACAAACGGAATATCCATTTAACAAACAAACAGAACCGATAAGAAAATAAGATAAAATCTTACTTTTGAAACCACATATTGGCTCAATTAAGTATCTAACCATCAACCAAAGTATTACGAAACGAACATTGAAAAACTTAGATAATCAGAAAACGATTACTGAAAACTTGACATACCAACCCAGGTTGCGAGCCGGAGACGTTTATCAACTTCACATAACTTTAGTTTTCATCCAGACTGCCCAGGTGAGTTCATAGTCCCACTTTTTACTACGTTTTTCAAAACTTGTGGGGAGATACATGTTACTAAACCGAACACAAGTATTTTTTGAATGCTTACTGCTTTATATTGCCTAAGTTTGCTTTTGTCAAAAAGACCCCTAATCATGGACCTCTAATCACTTGCGGGTGAGCGCAAATATAATGGATATATCTATTGGGTTTGACAGCCCCTTTGTGTTACTGTAACGTAACCAAATGCATTTTATTTGACTTTAATAAAGAGACTGACAATCTCCTACTCGGGGGCAAGGTTACCTACATTTAATTATGGGGTAATTTATATCTCATAGCTCATTACTATGAAGATAACCTGTTAACGTTTTGCGTGCCATGAGACTTAGAGCAATATATATATATAAACCTGATATTACTGATTTACTTTCTACTGAGCTTGTGTTCAAACTGATTACTACTGAAAACACTATGGATTCACTCAACGTTTGTGTTGACTTTTTAAGCATGTTTATCTCAGGTAACTAGAAGTATGATTCGGCACGGAGTGGCTGTGGACTTTCTTTTTATAACAAGAGTGTCCACTTTGTTATCATTCAAGGAATAATGTATTTTATAACGTATTTTGAAACTTCCCTCTGGGACCTATCCTTTGTACTCTGATATTTATAAATGAATGATAACAATTTTATTCAAAACGTCTCTTTTCGAGTCGTTTTCTATCTCCATGACTGTGAACCATGAAGTAGCACCCCAAACCTATATTCCGCTGCGTATATCGAAAAACGGGGGTGTTACAAATATGTTCACTTTTGTTTTAAAAAAAATTACTTGCTTGGCTATGATGATGCTGTAACCGGATGAATTGTACTTTCTCGTGGCAAAAATTGGATAGTATTATAAAATGAAATCATATTTTGCAGCCGATAAGATATCTACTATATTTGATACATGTTAAGAATTTTTGCTTGATCGAGTTAAATTATTGCATGTTACAACTGTTTACAATTAGATTTTGATCTTTTCACGTTATATTTTGAACGTTACACGAAATACTTACCACAATATCGCATATCGTTAATTGTTTGCCGCTAGGAATTTCCGTTGCTATGCACGGGTACTCGTCTAGTATATACCAATTAGCACATAATTGATTACTTAATTAATTGGAGTCTTCCCTAATTCGACATCTATTAATTAACTTACATGTGAAAACAAATAAATCATACATGAATAAATGCCAAACATGCACGTTTGCATGGATTCTGCCTAACAATTAGCATATTGCCACAAGATCACTTTACAACACATAAACATGTATAAACCTAGGGTTTCTAATCAAATTAATTAACCAAACACAAACTCTAAAAAATAAATCATAGATAATCGATCCTAAGAAAAAAATTAGGGTTTGAGTTGGAAAAATTAAACCTTAAATCGACTACATGTATAAACCAAACAAGATTTGTTTTTTATGTGATTTCGGTAATTAATTACATGTTATAACGGCTCGTGATGCCACTGTTGGAATTATACTACCATGACAATCATATATATAAACCAAAACATCAAAGAACACATATAGCGGAAGCAAAGGATACATATAACACATAAATAATTAACCAAATATTAAAGTGAACGTACCTTGATGATTCTAGCAAGAACAAGAATCAAACCGTGCAATATGGATGATGAACCCTAATTAGGGTTAATAGGATTATAAGAATTGCCCCTTACCAATTTTACAATTCAATCCAAGATTCTTACAATAGTGTGTAAGAATCACGTTCTTGTACACACGTACTAAACCGAACTAAAGTAATGCAAGTTAATAAGCACAAAATTAAACCAAACGTTTTGTTTAATGGAAAAAGTCAATCTACCCACTAAAGGGTTTAGGATCGATTGGATTTAATGAACAAGAGAGGAAGAAAACATTAGGGTTTAGTATAATGCACAAGAGGTACAAAAAACTAGAACCTTAGGTTTGTTTATATAGTGAATGTAACTTGTAGCCCAAGTTGGACTTCGATTAGGAAACCCAAGACCCAACCGATCGGCCCTATTGTTTTAGGGGGATCCGGAACCTTCTTGTCCACTAATTACATTTTAGTCCCTTTTCTTTTCTTATTTAACGACCGTTAGTCACTTTCGTTAAATACTAATGTTCGTTATTTAATTTGTGATAATTAATAATCAAATATAACGTTTTACATTTAATTATTAATCTTTAGTTCTCATACGTAATGTGTGCAATCCCGTGATCTCGAGTTCGATCCTAACACACAACTACTATTTTATGTCTATAAAACTAGCAATATTCTTGCAATGAATGAACGGAAAAATAATAATAATAAGGGTGTGGTTGGTTGAAGGTTTTAGGGGTAAGGAAAGATAATAGGAATGATTAAGGGTGGTTGATAAACTACAATGCAATGAGTCAAAAAACCTTTGGTAACTTACCATTCCTATTTTTTCTCTCCATGTCTTACTCACAAATTAATTTTGTAAGAGTTACTTTTTAATTTTTGTTTATTATTTCATAATTATTTTACTTAATAAAAAATTCTTGATGATAATACTGATAGTATTACATTATATTCCTTTACCTATTCCTTTTGCCATTCCTTAAAATGAACCAAAAATTACATGTATGCCTTTTATTTGTTGATGATTTTTCAAGATAAATCTTTTCATTTCCCTTTCCTAAAAGAAACTCTAGAACACAAAAACATGTCGATTTCTTTACTTTCTCCTGAATTTGTAATTCAACAACACAATGTTAACGTAAGTCTACAAGAACGGACCCTTCCTCATGTTCATTCACTTAATTTTATTTTAACTGGGTTTTCATTTCCTATCTACAGGTAAGGCTATAAACAAACTAAATGTTAAAGTTAGTTTATATTCGTTTATTTATTAGATGAACGAATATGATTTTTTTTTTTCTTTTTTTTTTTTTTTTTTTTTTATAATATATATATTCGTTTAGTTAAATGAACAAAATCTTGTCCTTCATTTATGTTCGTAAGAAGTGTTATTTTGTCTTGCAGGTACAAGGGTTTGAAAACAAAGCAAAAACGGTGATTTTCGGATGAGTTTCGATGACATTTTTGCGTTTTATGAGGTTCAAACGAAGTCAAAAAAATTCACTGAGCACATCATTGGAAAGAGCACGAAAAAATGAGTCTGAAGGTACTTTCATTTATCTTTGAACCATGCCAAAACTCGCTTAAATGACAGGTCAAAAGTACTAATAAAATGGACTGGTGCAAATAAGGGTTAAAAGTATTAAATATGCATAATATAATTGAAGCTATGCTTAGCACAGTTGGGCATAGCTTTGCTTAATAACCACGAGGTCCTGTATTTGATTCCGAGCGGGAGCATTGTGGGTATTAATACTTGCATGCCACGTGGCACCACCTCATTGGTCCACGTGACGACCCGACCCGAACTAGACCCGACACGTGGCACCTGACACGTCATTGGGCCTAACCACAAGGACGATTTAGGTAAATAAATCTAACTGACAATAAGGACTAACGTTGCAATTTGGTCCTAACCACAAGGACGATTTATGTAAATAACTCTAACCAAATGTTAAATTATGCATATAATAGTAGGATTAGTAACTTGTTTGCATTGTTTAGAAAAATTAAAAGATATATGCACAACATTATAAAAAGTGAAAAGTTCGTTACATTTAGAAACAATTATCCCAAAAAATAACTTTTCCAAATTACAATATTACATGTATGCCTTTTAGTTATTGATGTAAAATATTTTAAACATGTTATACTAGTTCTTAAATAAAATATAATGAGGCCCCTTAATCCCCCCGCCCTTTTCCTCTAAAAAATGAGATTAAAACTTTTCACGGAAAAAGCACGTCATTTTCCTTTCCTAAAAAGAAAATCTATAACACAAAAACATATTAGTACCTTTTTCTTTGTTTGTTTTTTTTACTTTCTCCTCAAATTGTAACTCAATAACACAATGTTGACATAAGTCTACATGGATGGAGCCTTGTTCATATCCATTCACTTTTGTCTTTGGTTACCATGGTTTTTAACCATTTGGCCGACTAATCCACGAGGTTTGAACCCACCGTCACACAGACTCAAACTAGGTAAATTCCTCCCTTTTAAAGAGGTTGACGTGGCCACTTCAAAGTTGTTTGCACCTAGCAGGAATTGAACTTGAGACCTCACACATTTTATAGTGATAGTCACAAGTCCTTTTGCCACTATACCATCCTTGAGTGGTTCATATTAGTACCTTTTTCTTTGTTTGTTTTTTTACCTTCTCCTCAAATTGTAACTCAATAACACAATGTTGACATAAGTATACAGGGACGGAGCCTTGTTCATATCCATTCACTTTTGTTTTTGGTAACCATGGTTTTCGACCATTTGGCCGACTAATCCACGGGGTTTGAACCCACCGCTACACAAACTCAAACCAGGTAAAGCCCTCCCTTTTAAAGAGGTTGACGTGGCCACTTCAAGGTTGTTTGCACCTAGCACGAATTGAACTTGAGACCTCACACATTTTAGAGTGATAGTCACAAGCCCTTTTGCCACTATGTCAGTGGGGTTTCACTTCATGTCCACATGTAGGGCTGTAAATGAACAATGCGATAAAGTTGGTTTATGTTTGTTTATTTATGAATGAACATGAATACTATTTTATATTCGTTTAGTTAAATAAACGAACATGAACAAAAAAATATTATCCGTTCATTTATGTTCGTAAATGTCTGCTTAGGTTTCTGTTAACATTCTTTTTCATTTATTTGTTTATGTTGGTATATCGTATCTTTTTATTATATACTTTTAAAAAGAGCAAATTCTTCAATTAGACCAGCCGCTCAAGTTTTTTACCTTTTCTAGACAAAAAAAAAAATGTTCTTCCCAAACTAGACTAAGCGACCTGCGACTTTTTTTACTTTTGATAAGAAGTCGACAAGTGGCACAAAAAAATCGTTTAAAAGTACAAAAAGTACAAAAGTCGCTTAAATTAAGTACAAAAAGTACAAAAAGTCGCTTACTTTTTGTGTCACTTGGCGACTTCTAATCAAAAGCAAAAAAGTCGTAAGTCGCTCGGTCTATTTTGGAAAGAGCACTTTTTTTGGTCTAGAAAAGGTAAAAAATTTAAGCGACTGGTCTAGTCTCGGAATTTGCTTTTACAAAACAATACTTATAAAAACACATTATTGTGTATAGTTTGATTTGTATGTTTGTTTCTCTACGTTCAATTATGTTCGTTCGTCTATGTTCGTTTAGAATATTAACTAACGAACGCAAACAAAAATGAATAATCTCATTTTCTTAATAAACGAATATGAACAAGAAAATTCGTCTGTTTAGATGTTCGTGTCTGTTTAGTTATCCGGATCAAATTAAGTGAATGAGCATGAATAAGACTGCGTCCGTATTCGTTCGACTTGTAGTAATAAATACTTGAATCCCTTCATAATCTTTAAATATTTAATACATGTCTTGTGTATGACATTTTATGAAACTACTAAAGTTTATAACATAGTAAAAGTATGATACTAATATTGAAAGGTTTATAAATTGTTGATTTGACATTTCATAAACCTTTTTAAAAATGCTAGCTTATTTACATATTGTCATAATGTTTGGCTTTTATCGAATTGGTTTTTGGCTGGATTGAAGTTGGTTTTGGGCTAATAGTATTTTATAGTATATAGCCGAAAGTTTTTTTTACTTGCATCCTGGACTTGTGGTTGAGGTTACAAATCCTAGTTTTGTTTTCTCAGCTTTAGACTTAGATCCAAACCGACGACCCAATTTACTCAACCTGATCAACCCATGACTCGATAGACCCAAGCCCGATCAACTTGGTTTTCATATGATCAGGTTGTGTGTTAGCTCTTATTATTGGAAAACCCGATAGATAACTCTTAACCCATCCTAATGATCTCTTAACCCATCCCAATGATCTAATTGACACCTCACATGACACATATTTAAATAAACAAATATATTATATAAAAAAATGTTTATGATGCCTAAAACTTGTGGACACATGTGGCAATATTAAAAGTGAATCCGCGAAAAAGTAAAATGCATACAACTCGTGTCAAGTGATAAAATGGAATAGTCATGTTTTTGGACATGAGTTATTGGCCTTCATATCAGGTATATCACATTAGAGATGTTGATATCCTATTTTATTGTTCGACTTATTTAATTTTCATTCAAGTTTATTTTGAAGTGTATTATCCTTGTAAATGGTGTTTGATCTGGCAGTGATGTTGAAAATGACATGCTCAAGACGTAACCTTCGTTATCACGCCTTTCTTGTCATTTCGCGTCGTCATTCACCACGTGATTACTCTACAACTTCAACCCACCCTTTTATTCAAACAGGTCGTTCTGATTCTCAAGAAATTACTGATGCACTCAAAGTGTTTGATGAAATGCTTCACACAAAACCTCCACCTTCCATCATTGAATTTAACAAGCTCATTAATAATATTGTGAAGATGAAACATTATTCCACCGCTCTTTCTCTTTTTAACCAAATTCATTTTATGGGTATTCCTCGTGATATCTATGCAATCAACATCTCTATCAACTGTTATTGCCGCCTTAAGCAAGTCAATTATGGTTTCGCCTTATTAGCCACCATCTTCAAGCTAGGCCATCCTCCTGATTTAACTACCTATAACACTCTCACTAATGGCCTTGTTCTTGCTGATCGGGTTTTTGAAGCTGTTGAGTTATTTAAGAAACTCATTAGAGAGAAAATTTGTGAGCCTGATCAATATATGTATGCAATCATCATTAATGGGCTTTGTAAAGTAGGTTATACTAGCAAGGCCCTTGAGTTGCTCAGGTTTATGGAAAATGGATCATCATGTAAACCTTCTGTACAACACTACTCTACAATCATCGATAGCCTCTGCAAAGACAGAATGATTGATGATGCACTACGGCTCTTCAATGAAATGACTGCAAAAGGCATCCATGCTGATGTTATCACTTATACCTCTTTGATTCATGGTCTATGTAACTTTGGCAGAGAGAGTGAGGTAGCAAAAATGTTGATAGATATGGAGGAGAAAGGAATTCCTCCAAATTTACGTACCTATAATATCTTGGTGGATGCATTTTGCAAACAAGGATCAGTAAAAGATGCAGAGCTTGTTGTTCAAGCAATGGTACGAAGAGGTCTACATCCAAATGTAGTCACTTATAGTGCACTAATAGATGGTTACTGTTTGCGTGGTGAATTAGATGAAGCACATAAAGTTCTTGATCGTATGGTTGAGAAAGATCTTAAACCCGATATCATCACCTACAACACCTTGATAAATGGATACTGCAAGAAGAAGAAAGTTAATGAGACTATGCATCTTTTTCGAGAAATCCCAGACAAGGGATTGCTTCTCGATGTTGTTACCTACAGTAACATGTTGCAAAGTTTATTTCAATCGGGGAATCCAACAGCTGCTAGAGAATTTTTTAATGAGATGCAAGCCAAGGGTTTGACTCCAAGTACAATTACTTATCGTATCTTGTTCCATGGAATGTGCAAAAACTCAGAGTGCGCTGATGCATTGGTTCTGTTTCATTCGCTAGGGAGCAATGACATGATGGAAGATATAGGTTTGTATACAATTTTAATTGATGGTTGTAGCAAATGTGGGAATCCAAACCTGGCTATGGATCTGTTTGATGAGCTCTTATTGAAGGGATTGAAACCTGATGTTAGAACTTATACGGTGATGATACGCATTTATTGCCAAGAAGGTTTATTTGATAAAGCTAAGGAATTGCTTAGAAAGATGGAAGATAATGGTTGTCCGCCAAATAGCATCACGTATCGTGTTATTATTCAAGAGTTGTTGAAGAAAAATGAGTGTCAAGATGCAGAAAATCTTCTGGAGGAAATGATGAACCGAGGTTTTATGCCTGATTACGCTACTTTTTCGATGTTGCTAGACCAAATCCCAAACGTGGGACAAGAGTCTCGTATTCAAACTATAATTCAAAACAAACTAAAAAGTCTTAAAGAGTACACGATTCAACATCTAGTATCATTTTCTGAACATCTCAAAATGTAGCAGACATGTATTTAGTAGGTATTAAATGATTATTGTAAGTGATTTTAGTTACTGGCCGGCAACTTCAATTTTAGATTCTCAACATCTTGTATCTTTCATGTTGTTTTGTTTGGGATGACAGTTTTCAATGCTCCATTGTTATTTACAATAACATCAAAACCATATCCAAGTTCTGTCGACTGGCCAAATATTAGTTCCATTCGCAGATTTAATTTGACATGCATCAAATTCAATCGACATTTTGCAAGATGATTTACCGGCGTTCATACTTGTCTAGAGTTCAGTTGTGCATCACTAGGAGGAACGTAAAAATGTTACCCAAATCTGTACAAAGTGTAATTTCAATTCCTAACCTACCAATGTACCAACTAAAGGATTATCTTGATTTCCTAGTCTCTTAATTAATACTTAACTATACATTAACCTTGAAAAACCCGGTTCACCTTGTTTGCTCCATGAGCCTCCTCTCGGCAGCTATCCCAGCAGCTACACCTGGCGGCAAATGCATTAAATCCGAATTCACCTCTTATTTCTTCATCTCAATTGTGGATGGAGCAACTTTAAAGAGAGACTCAACATCTTTAATGGTCAAGACAGGCTGATCTTGGTTCTTTTTGTTTCCACTTATAAATGAACCACTATGCCGACTCTTATTCAGTTTATATAAGCTCTCTTCCACTGTGTCTTTCACCTATCACACAAAACAATATATGTAAATTAAAAAAATGCACCTAAATTACTTGATAAATCTATCAATGATCTTTTTCTTAAATATATAAACATGTAGAAAAGGGGTTTCTTGTTGCATAAAATTACCAAAACTAACTTTGAGACTTTTAAGGAGTTTTTGCTAACAAACCAATTGGGACACAAAACTGTCTTTTGGTGAGTTATAAAAAAATGAATGTTGGTATTCTACGCGAAAAGGAAAACCTATTGAAAGCATACTATGAAACGATGAACGAGTGTCTTCTGGGTCTGACCAATGCGGTGCACCCTACTGATTGCTTGTGCTTCGGCTGCAGGATTAAGTAATGGCTCTACAAGAATAACATGCTGGGCTTCCAAAAGATTAAGCCCGTTGGCTCCATGTTGAAAAAAGAGTAACAACACCTGAAAAGAATTTGTTTCTGCCTGCTTTTGTTTCTTATTTGCTTCATCTTTTACAATAACTTTCTCTCCTTTAAATTGACTGATAGCAACATGTGATTTCCTGAAAATTTATATTACATATATATACTTAAGGAACCGTACATCTTAAATATATATTACATATATATCTTAAATATATATACTTAAGGAACCGTACGTACATATTACATATTATGTAATGCTATTAAAAGAAGAGAAGACATTAACGTGAAGATATTAAAAAAAAGTCATAAGTAAACATACCTCCCTCCTTTCAATAGGTAATGCTATTAAAAGAAGAGAAGACATTAACGTGAAGATATTAAAAAAAAGTCATAAGTAAACATACCTCCCTCCTTTCAATAGGTTTAAAAAAGTCAAAAGATGTGCCTAAACATGTGTGGCATGATCGTGATGGTTTGTGAAAAAGTGGGTCCCATGGCTGCAGCCATCAGGATGATGCCATGCAGGATTAGGCACATCTTTAGGCATATAATTTAGGTCTCCCAATCACTACTCAAATAAAAAATGTATTCGGATGTATACCTTTGTGCTGTATGATCCCTTGACAGTCACAGAAGCTTTTGAGCTTCGAAAAGTAGAAACAGAAGCATCAGGTGATTTAGTATGCATATCATCAACAAAAGCAACATTCCCATACTCCGTATGTTGCCTACATGTTGGGCACATCACCCATTTATTGTGAGATTTCCCATGCAGATTTTCCACCGTTCAGTCATCCCAAGAAAACCTGCAAATTACCAAATTGTATGTAATTTTATACATATTATTTTCAGTAAAAAAACATTTGGTGCAAAAAAAGAATCGGAAGGTATTTACTATCAACTTCGATGTACCCACTGATAAATAGTATTAAAGAACTTACATTCACAGCAAGTAATAAAAACTAGCAATGTACCCACTAAGATGAGGTTGATGAAGTACTAAAAACTTACATTTACAACACGTAATATGACCACACTGAAAAACCATCTTCTGATTGCTGAGCCTTTCTTGACAAACAGGACACATTTCCTCCTATAATTGGACACGAATTTCATTGTCTTCTGTTCTAATCAAATTAGAACGACCATGTCTCATACTATGACTCTCAGAGGGCTCACATTCACCTTTTGATTGTGAATTTTGTTTAGAGTGTACCAAACCCTAGAGAATAAAACAGATATATAAATAGTTCAACATCCTTGTAAATTTCGGCTGCATAGATGCACTAGTGAAACACAAAAGAAACTGAATAAAAGCTTATAATAAAATTAATACTGATACCTTTAGATAGCGAAGCTGCCCCTTTATACGTGTTAATGTGGATAAAGCAAGAAACTTTTCGCTAGAATTTTCAACGCTTGCTTGTTCAAACTCTTCAAGACTTAAAGCATCAATAGACTTATCATCCTCATTTTCTCTCAGCCGCAATCATGAGGTCGCCATTTTTAATTCATCATGAGCATTAAGAACCGTGCTTGGGCATACTCCTTTCTCATTCCCTTAGAAAGGTCATTGTGTTGGTAGAAAAAAATTATAAATATATTAACAATCCAAAAAATATGTTTTGGATAACTTTACAGTTCTGATGAAAAACCAAATACAAACAGCAAATCACAAAAGGACAACAGGGCAACACATTGGGAACAGGTCGCCTTTTCGCATAAAGAAGTAAGGGATCACATACCTCGAGAAGAAAGAGATGTTTTTTGGCTGCTGACATTACTTCTTTATCCAATTGAACCTTTGAATAGCTCTTTACAATCCCAAGAACAACTTGCAACTCTGAAGGAGACTTGGAAACCTGTTGATATATTCACATATGAACAGAGAATGTATATCAACTTCAGAAAGTAATATTAAGTGGAATAATTTCAAATTATGTAGCATCACACGCAACACAATTTAGTAATTAACCAATGGGACACTGCAAGAAGTAAACTTAGGTGCAACGACCAATATACTTATTAAAGGGTCCATTGTGGTTATATATTAACCAACAGGTGAAAGAGGAAAAATAAAAATATACGTTTCAACCAGCACCAAAAAATGACCTGTTTTGACTTGTTACTCAACCCAAACAACCTGAACCACCAGCCCATTTTTAAGTTAAATACTCACCATAACTTTCTCCCCAACACCTCTTTTTGTCCCATCATCTGTTAGAGTTTGTGGATATAAATTAATATTTGTATGTCCGGTTTCGAACACGAGACTTCGGGATTGCACACATTACGTATGAGTCTCAATGTATTAATAATTAATATAATGATTTATGATTAATTATTAAATCACAAATATTTATATGATCGAACAAGGAAAGTGGAGGGGGTTGAATGTCGAATTTTGAAACTTGAGGAGGTGTTGGACTCAAACTTGGAGAGCAAGTTTAGAGTATATATAAACACCTCATAGCTTAATATAATCGGTCGACACAATGTGAATATCCCTAACCGGTTGACTTTCAATCGATTCTCCCTTTTCCTACCTACCTACTGACATTCAACACAAACAGTAAAGGAGTAATTATTAATACCATGTGCATGTATAATTTTATACGTGTGTTTGCATGCATATTTATATGTGGTATGTGCTTATTCACATACCTTTTATTTACCAAATTAAGACCAAAACAACCAAAAACTAACCAAAATGCCAAAGATATTTGTGTTTTTGTGTTTGTTTATGTGCAGGAACGGATATCGAGAAAAAAGGACAAAATATAGTAAAAACCGGGGAAAACGAGCACGAGATATGGAAAGGATATTTACAGTCGATGCCGGGAAGTTTTATGTCAATCAAGTCCTCAAAGAATCATCATTTGTCAAGACAAGCCTTGGATCACAAGTTTGAAGTTTGGCAAAACGAGTCCCTGAAATTTCAGAATGTACACAAATGGTCCCTATCATTTTCATTTTAACAAAAATCTATCTATTTCTAAACCATTTACCCGGATTCGTATTAACCATTACCCAATCCATAATAAACCCCACAGCCCAACCATTTTTAACCCGAGCCCATTCTATCTTTTAAAACTCGGATCACCCACTAAACCCAAATACCCATCATCAAACCCGCTAATTAATACCGGTCAAACACAAGATTTTACCCGCCCCCCTTTCTTTTCTTTAACCCAGAATTATCACTGTGCAAAGAACCCTAGAAAATTAACCGTACAATTTTACTACAATTAAGGGTACATTCGTCCAATCATTGGGGTTCTAGAACATGTCAGGGGTGTCAGAAGAGCAGAGAACGCACGAATGGGATACGTGGCACCCTCCTATTGGCTGGGACACCTCATGAAGATTGATCATACGGCTGTGGATGAGTGGGAAATGATCTAAGGGCTGATGATGATTCAAACTAGCACACAATCACACGGATTGGTGACTTGGCAGCCTAGAAACCTCCTCTTCCGGCTATAAATAGAGAGCTCTCCTCATGAGCTAGGCTTGTCCAATTTTTATGTTTTAGAAAATTGTTACCACTTTATTTTCTTGTCAAATTTACTGCTTTTCTTAGTGTAATCATTTCCATTTCAGCTGTAATTTCAATTTCAGTCTTGTAATCTCAAAGTTTTATTAATGAAAAGTTAGTTTGATTGTTCTTAAATTTGTGTCTCTTTAAGTTCTCATTAGCTTATTATTGCTCTTTCAGCTTATTTTCATTAATCTCAGCTTAGTTCGATTTACATTTTTCACATTTGTTCATTTTATCCACAAAATCCAAAAATATTTGAAAAATACTTCAAAAATCCAAAAGTAGCTTAACTCCAGCTTCAATAAGCTGTTTTCACATGTTTATAAGCTTATATAAGCTAAATAGCTTTTTGTAAGTTTTTAGTGTGGTCAAATCAGATCTTATCTCACAAAGTCCAAAAGTCAACAAAAAGTCAACATAAGGGCAAAATAAGCTGTGGAGTTAAGCTGGGGTTTATAAGCTGTTCTGGGTGTTATTATTGGCTTATTGATAAGCCTGGGTTGAGGATTAATAACTGGGTCCATTCCAAACAGCAGGAACACTTGTAAGTTCCAAACTACTTTCTAGCTTAATTTGTGCTTATCATTAATCAGTTTCTGTTTCTGCTTATTGGTCATTTACATTTGGTTTCTAGATCAGTATTAGCTTAGATTATAATAAAATAGTATAGGTCTTGGCTTAAATTGGTTAGGTATAGGGTAAATTGGGAAATCAGATATTGAAAGGGTGTTTTGGCATAGTGTACTGTTAGGGGTTTTAAGCTTTTGCACTGTTCATTTACACTTTCTAGGAATCAATTAAGCTGAGATAAGGTGTTATTATCATGAGTCAGTAGGTATTTTGAGGTTTTTAGCTCATTTAAAGGTTTTTAGTCTATAAGTAAATTTTAAGGCAAAATATGTACTCAAAAAGCTCAGCATAAGCTGAGCTTATTTGGAACTCAATTTTGGCATTTCTAGATCACTATAGGTTGTTAAAGTAAGTTTCCTAGTGGTGGTTGCAATCAGTCAAAGATTTCAATAGAAGAACGCCAAAAAAAATAAGGTCTGCTGTCACAGATTGTTTTATGCAGACCCAAGTTTTCAGCTGCTGATCTAGCTTAGCTTATAGCTTATTTAATTAAGATTAGGACCTCATCTTTAGTTTGTAGTTAGTTTGAATAACAAGGATTGAATACATCATCTGGTATTCTCATTTCTGGCTTATCAACTAGCTTAAATTTGATCTGCCATTAAGCCCTCCAGACTGCTCAGTCTACAACAAACTTTTGTTCGCATACACCATCTGTTCTTTGGCTTATTTAGGATAAAATTAGTGGACAAAATTTGGGCATAATTGGAAATTAAGTAGAATGTCATATGAACTTTGAGTATCTGCTTTTGGATTTGCACAATTAGCTCTGGTCTAGCTTATAATTAAGCTGCTAAGTGGCTTGTTGATCACTGCTGCTATTCTAATATTGCTACTGTTCTTCTGCTTTTCTGCTTTTTACTTGAACTTATTTCTACTTTTTTAGTTGTTCTCAGTTTCATTTAGTATGTTTGTCAGTATGTGATCATTTGATAATTTTTGAGATTGTTTTGCTTATTTTTGACTTATTTCCATCATTCTGCTTATTAGGGTTTAGTTTACTTCTGAATTTATTTTTCCTAGATTAAGAACTTAATTTTAATTTTAGATCTACTCAGAATTTTTTAGTTTTTTCCCAAGCTTTTTAATATTTTTAAATCATTTAAATCATTTACTTTAGTTTTTAATTCATAAAAAATAAATAAAAAGTCAAAAAAATAATTTTCTTTTTTATAAATTTTTCTTTTAATATTTAGAGTTTAGGAAAAATAATTTTATATTTTTAGGACTTAAAACTAAGATTTTCACTTTTTAATTACGTTTTTAAAATTCGTCGCGTTCGTTTTTAAATTCAATTTTCGTTCTTAGGATCATATGCTTAGCTTAATTGTTCCCTTAGCCTAATTAGTTGTTTTCATTCTATATTTAATTGTTCGTAGTGTAAAATCACCAATCATCTCTCTTCTACACACATTCACCACACAATTCGACTCCGTTACGAGAACTCGATATTCGACCTTCGTTGGGACACGACCCGGGGAAAATACATCCGTTGCGTTTTCCTTTGGAATAAAAATACTGAATCAATATGCATGTAAACTTATTTACTCTTTTATTCTTTGTTCGACGTACAGTGGAGTATCCTTTATGGGATTCGATCATGTATTATCAAGAACATCAAACCCTAGGTGTTGTGATGTTTTATTTGTGATACATGAACCTAGCTTTTCACATTGAGACGCTAGTAATACGTGTGTACAAGAACGGAGTACAAGCTTCCTTTAGCTTGTTGTTACTTTGCCCTATTCGACTACATAGTAGTCGATCCCCATTAAACCCTAATTAGGGTTCATCTTGTTCTTGGAGTGCACGATTCCTTGTTCTTGGTAGGAATAAAAAATGTACGCTTCTATTTAATTTCTTAGTTAATTAATTATATGTTATTGTAGATCTTATTCCGCTGTGCTACATGCTTTGATGTTATTTATTTATGGTTTATTAGTTTATAGTTTTATGATTCTAATATTCCAACAGTGGCATCATGAGCCTGTTTTTAACATGTAATTAATTACTAAAAACCTTAAAATTGAATCTTGCTGTATAGATACATGCAATCTTGTTTGCTAGGGTTTTTAATTTTATAAACCCTAATTTTTTTTTTTAAAATTGGGTCGACACCCAAAATTTTATTTTTAGGGTTTTAGTTTTTGTAGAAAACTTGTAGAAACCCTAGGATTGCATGAAATTTTAAGGATTAATTAATGAGTACCTATGTGATGTTATTAATTAGATGTGTATATTATTGGCTTTGAATATGTGTTACATGATTTTAAGTGCCAATATGGGGATCCATGACAAAATCTTGCATGTTTTGTCATGGAATGTTATGTGTTTACTTGCTACATGTTTTAAGATAAATCTAAAATTAGGGAAGACCCTAATATATTAATTAAAATTGGTTATATGCAATGTGGTATCTAATTAATCAAAACTTACGCGGCCAAATTTATTTGGCGTCTGTGGTCCATTGGGTACAATAAGCTCGAAAACCAATGGGAGTTTTATTGATTAGATACATTAAAATTCACATAGATAATTAATATGATTTATCAAAAAGGTTTGCATGTGGCTATATGATATTGTTAATGATCATATATGTGTTATTGAGTGTTTATTTATTTTTTCAATTACTTATTCTTTGTGTTTAATTATGATGGATTGTAACAACAAATAGGGTAATTTTTCAAATAAAAAGTAAATGAACCTAATAACTATGAAACCTTTGTAGTAAACCATTTAATTGCCAATTCTTATGTGCCGACAGTGGTTCGCTTCGCACGGTAATTTGCTCCCAGGCGAGACTAGCAATTAATAATTTACTACATAAATTGTTTTAGGCAAGAAAATCATAAGTTTTAGTTGATTGATGCAACTGTACTAAGTGGTCGAAGCGGCGGACTTAAAATTGACAAACTATAAAGTGGGTATAAGGTTGGTACGCATTAAATTGTGACCTTAAAGGGGCGCGTTTTTAATTACCTCAAGGTAAACGTTTGCTCCTCCGCTCGCCTGTGCGTCAATTTTAGACTTACCAAGTACAACATGATACATACGAAGCATCTTAAGGCAATGTTGTAAGTTTCTCAACGCCTCAATTAAAACTTTGATGATTTGAGCTTACGAATGAGTAAACTAGTTTAGAAAACATATGATACAAAGATGAATGCATGACATCTTTGTACATATTTTTTGATTTCACACATCAAAAAATTTAATACCCTTTAAAATTTAAGTAATATGCTGACCAATTAATACGGAAACACCTAAGATGACATTCTACCATTGCTAGCAGCCTCAGCTGATGTAATGGTTTTCAAAGAATGGTAGTCAAAAGGGGTAAATTGAGCACTTTCATTGCTAGCAGTCTCAGCTGATGTGATGAAACGGCGTCAATTTACACGTTTCTAAATTGGTTAACTTAATTGAGCACTTTCATCACTAGCAGCCTCAGCTGATGTGACGGAACGGCGTCAAGGCATAAAGATTTGGGGATGAAACATGTGTACATTTTGCAACTGATGTTGGCAATATAATGTAAGTCCCATGATTTTAGGAATTGCAATTGTATATTGGCAATTGAGTGTAGCTCTACCTTATTGAGTACTTTCATTGCTAGCAGCCTCAGCTGATTTGATGAAACGACGTCAATTTGGATCCTAATTTTCAATGAAAATTAAATGGTTAAATTTTATTTACCGTGGGTGTTTAATTTTCTTGAAAAGTTATTATCGAAAATACTAAAATTGAATTTTGAAAATTCTTTTAATGTATTTAATGCAACGTTAAAACCGTAAACATGGAACTTTCTTTTAGTAGTAAATTGATCTGCACCCGTAGGGGTTTTGAATAGAGTCAATTTTTACTGAAAAGAATAAACCAAGTCTGCTTTCCGTGTGAAGAGTAAGACTTAATCATATTCCTTTTCATGAGTGAGAAAGGTATAATAGGAAAATTAGAATTATCTAAATTCTAATAAATAACTCATGGCGAATTTTTTTCTTCAGAAATTGCATGGTTAGGAGTTATTAAATTAGAAGCCAGACTAATTACTGCGAAATTGGTAAAAGGCAAACTAGAATGTTTGATCTAGTTGTTATGCTTTAACTATTTAAAGGTGCTACATACCATGATGGGGATGGTACACCTAACTAAGGAAGAAATTGCATACCCAATTCTTTCAAGTTAATTGCATTGATGGATATTCCATCATTAACAAAAATAGAATACATTCTTTGAAGTACCTTAGTAATGTTACGTAATGGATTCATCAAAGGTGTAGGAAAGTAAACAGCACAATATTTGCTTTTACTGGTTATGCAACACTTACAATGTTGTCAAATCCAGTGGGAGCATTGTGTTGTAATTAACTGAATAATGAGTTCATGTAGTGATCTTAAAATTCAGTGGGAGCTACAAGTCTTGGTAGTAACCCAGATTATCTCTAGAACCTCTTGGGATAAATACTTTCCAAATATAGACACTTGTGGTATTAAGGATAATCGTGTACGTTTCCTTACTAGACGAGGTGATTCTATATCTACTTAGAACTATGACACAAATCATATTAATCTCATAAGCAAACTATTGACGTGTTGTTTATCTGATACATGGTGTTGTTCCATGCACAAGTGGGAAAAATCTTTATTGTGTGCAAGCAACAACATAAAGGAATATGATTTAAAGGGTTCTCTTGACTACAAGGTCAGAGATTGATGTTCTAATGTGTTTTTGGTGATAGAATAAGTGATTGACGACATGTAGATAATTATCGAATCGAAAACTGGTATAAAAGACAATAATAGGCTGTTGTGGCCAATAGCTAATCAAAACCTAGTATATTTCTTGCCCATAAAAGGGTACACAACACTAACCCTTGCATCACTAATAAGTAATAGAACTAAAGTTTGAGGGTAGATCTTTTAGCACATAACTTTAGTGAATCCATTTGGCCAAATATGTCAAGTCTAAGAAAATTGATGTAACCAAAATTTGAATAGAAATATGAACGATTTTAACTTGTCACACAATGCTTTTATGCAAGACGCATTGACACGAAGCCACTAATTAACATCACCTTCAAGAGAAAAAAGAAAGTGCGGCGAGGGAGACTTATATGTAAGACCCTGAAAAAAAAAAAACGGAGAATGTTGTTTAAGACAAACTACATTTGCTATCGCATCAAGCTTTGTTAGATAACATATGCCTTGGTAATATGTGTAAGTGTTTGTGAAACCGATAACGCGCAAATAAATGTGCGACCCCATTCAAAATGTGACAACTATGTCACCAAATGATTAGAATGGTACCTTTTGTCATGCCAAATGTCCAATTATGAATGGGGTCGCGCAGTAGCACGGTCGCACATGAGCGAAATTGGAATTTGCAAAATTCCTGACTCGATTGTGGACATAAATTTAATTTTTGGCATAGTTTTGGAATTTTCGTGCAGTGAGGACACAAATTCAATTTTTGGCATAGTTTTGCAAAATTCCTGACTCGATTGTGGTCCAATATAACCATTTTTTTTCCTCAACTTTAACGAAACATCAAAGAACGAAAATACGAGAGTAAATCCACATGAAATCATTGATAAACTTTAGCCTTAACTATCAGAGTGCTTCATAATACAAACGGCTCTATATGAGGTACACATGAAAGCCTATTCAACCTTGCATCCAATAGATTAAAGAAGTGAAATCTTTCTTGTTTATATACTATAGAGAATGAGGATGGCACATGTCTAGAATATTGTAGTACTATGTTTTCGGATACATGTGCAGATGAAGTTGATTATAAAACTAAAAATATCAAACCTCGGATGAAGTTGATTGTAATACTATACTCTTGACTTTTTTTAGTATATGTTGTCACTTTAAAATAACTAAATATTTTTAGTATCTGTTAGTCCAAAATATGTATTTAAAAAGATTGTCCATATATATTTATATAACTAAATATTTAGTAATCTTCTATCTATACCAATCATTCTTAATTTCTATTCATCAATAGAAGCTGTTACCTAGAGATTTTCTTTAGAATATGTGATAATAGAAACGTTTCACGGGTCCACCTCAACTTACGTAACCCCTACCACACCTAAAATGCCATATTGATTCTGCAGTTACATGTTACGAAAATGAATGAAGGTGTAGCCCTCAAAGTTCTTTTGGATTCTGGAACCAGTGATCTTTAAATTTGCATTCATCCAAATACAAAGTGTTAAACACCCTAACCCTAACGTACAATTCCTAGAGGCTAACTCAATCGGTCATACAAGAATGGCCAACAATTTTACTTTTTTAATTTCCTTCTAAAAAACTGGATTTTGAATGGTTCACAAAGTATTTTTGTTAGCTAACCCAACAGTCCAATCATCGTTTGAAAACAGAAAAAGAAGCTAAACCATCTCATATACCAAAAGAAAACCATTCCACTACTCACATTAGAAATTCCCGGTATGACTTAGTACTTTAGGCTTGTACTCACTCATGCATAAGGTGCCATTCAAACTGATCCAAATGTTATCCATGTGACTAAGAAGTGAGGCGACTTGGGTACAACACAGGTGATTCGAGCCTCTCTTGGTTGCCTACATTTCTAGAGAAGATATCAAGAGAGGGACAACTTAGTCCCATACTCCTATCAATGTAAAACTTAATCAATCACAAGGCACCAATGAACATATGTCACCAGAATTATCCAAAATGGATAGACGTATCACCCTAACGAGCCGTACGAAAAGACTCACCAAACCCACAGAGAGTTTTGAGTCATGTTCACCTAAACCAAACTATAATTGTTTCCAAAAGGATAACTTGATCAGTCGCATAAAAATAGCCTAGATGCTTAATGAACGCTTATATTAAGCAACAACAAAGGAAGTACACTTATAAAACATCATAAAGATGAGGGCTATGGATTTTGCTGGACTACGCAGGAGCCACGGTACATTCACTCATACCAATTTGATTGATGAAGAGGACAACGTAAATTACACTTTTTTATGGCCATCACATTCTCATTTTCTATCGATCATGGTTGGTTTATCGTGTAAACTCACATTTAAGGTACTACCATTGTCAGAGTGGTCAAAGATCGGTCACAAACTTTAGCTTTTGTATCCGTTAACAAAATGATCCCAGGTTTGAAGTAATCAGTTTTTTAACCCAAAATAAAAAGTGGATACCTCCCATCTAAGATACCTTGTTTAGAAATAATATTCTATCTTATGTGTCGAATACATAACCAACCTCAGCAAAGTGGAATTTTACCAACGCAAGAGCTCTTCCGCGATGTGAAATCTTGTTCTTTTCTTCCTTGGGCATTTCAGCATAACTATAACAGCAGAAATCATAAAATTAATTTGGTTTTATTGCCAGCAATCAGCATGCGATGATATGAAAGGTGCAGGGAGCTTAGAGATGGTGAGTCAAAATTAAATGGCTCAGGTCGAAATGGATCAAAATGGGTCTGGTTCATAACAATGTCAAATCTGATTCAGGTTCACTAGGTCAGAATGGGGACCTATAAATCTTCTTACTCCACAATTTATAAGTTTGCACTCTTAAAAGATAGACTTGACATGACTTTTAATCTGTTTGACCCATTTGATGTATTCCTATTTTAGCTAAACTTTCAGATATGAAAAAGCCTGGACCCGTCTATAAATAATTTGGTCGAAATTGCCACCTATTATGGAGATGATCCTATAGAAAAAGAAACGGCCTTACGTTTGATCATAACCATCAGGTTGGAAGTCTGGATCTCATCCAAAGTCATTCGGTCCTCTTTGCAGGAACAATCTTCCCATGAAAGAGTACATTATGTGCAACATTATTTGAAATGCCAATCAATCAAAAAGTAGTACGACCACTGATAGGTACATGCAAATCACATTTTAAAACACAAAAAGATCAATTAAACCATTTGATATAGTAGGAAACAAAGTGAATAGTATAAAGCATACCGGGGTCTTTCCCACAAACGTAACGGGTTCATGATTTTGCCCAATAGAAAGAGAAAATACACACAGAGCATAGGCAGATTTATCCTCATAATCCATCAACATATTGTTTAGACCTACAGCCGCAACTGAAGTGGTTAATTAGAACTAATTTTTTATAGTTTAACATCAAGGTAAATATGACATAAATATTATTCTATGTACCTTCATGACCAAGCTTCTGAAGGAACCACTTGCTATTGATCAGAAAATACCAAATTTCACCTGTAACAAAGAGATTCGTTTTGAGTTTATTCATAACTATTAAGTATTTACAACAAAAAATGTCATAACAATCAAGTTTTATATACTGAAGTTGCAAGTTATCAGAAGTTTTTGCAATTCCGAATGTAAGTTCATCTATCATTCATGCTTAGTATTAGTGATTGACAGTAAAGATGATCGTTGAAAATTGGTTAAAAGACATAAAAAAACACTAGCAGGCCATTCACCGACAATATGTGATGGAAATTTTCGCTAATTTAAGAACCATTGTGACCAATAGCTAGCCGAAACCTAGAGAACTTCTTGCCAGAAAAGCGTCTACAAAACTAATCCTATCATTACCGAAAGATAAAAACACATAATGCTTCCATTACATTAACCAAGATGCAAACAATGTGACATCCGAACTCACTATCTCACAAGCTAAAAGTTGTCTTAGTTTATGCTACAAGGTCTTGTTAACAATATAAATAGATTGAACAAGCAAATTAAGGAATGTTCAAATGTGCTGCAAACCTACAGTCCGAATAATCAGCTTTGCGGAGTTCAGCTATCAGATTTGATAGAACATTCAGGGTAATATTAACAGATTATCTGAAACATATAAGTAGTTGCTGTAACAGAACTGATGTATTGGGTAAGTTTTATTATGTGTAACTTCAGTGACTCCGTTTTGGCCAAATCTGTCAAGTCTATAAGAAGATTAATGTGACCAGGATTCAGGTGAATATGTGAATTAAGTAACTTGTGACCAATGGTTTTATGATAGACAATTTGACTAAAAGCCATAAAACATCACCTTCAAGAGAAAAAAGAAAGTGCAGCTAGGGAGACTTACATGTTATCCTTTTAAAGACCATGGTGTTTTAAGGTATTTGATTTATTATGTGCAAGCTTTTTAAGAAGAAATAAGCTTGTAGCTGTTTGTTTTACTAGACTAATTCATTTAAAATCCTATAGCCTGAACATAAATAGACATGTCACAAACATTCACTAATAAAACTTCCGTTCATTTACTTACATCGTCTTTATGTAAGCTTGGTAACTACATATATAAACGAATTTTACGATGTGATACGAATAAGAATGTAGATAGTAAAATGACTAACCAGGTAAACCTTTCAGAGCATTGAAACAAAGACAAGTATCTTCCACCAACACCGGCCCTTTCACCTACACACAAAACACAAACACAAAAACACTTCCACGTCAAAACCTTAAACAAAAACATAAAACTTTAAAAAAACACAAAAAGTACCTGATTAGCCAATCTTGCTTTTTCTATAGAAAGATCCTTCGGATCACCTTGCAATTCCGGCACTGACAAATAAATAAACCAATCAATCAACAAAAACAACACAAAAAATAATCTGAACTACTATTATCAGGTTTTTGGTGATAGAACAAGTGATTGACGACATGTAGATAATAATCGAATCGGAAACTTGTATAAAAGACAATAATAGACTGTTGTGGCCAATAGCTAATCAAAACCTAGTATATTTCTTTCCCGTAAAAGGGTATACAACACTAACCCGTTCATCAAGATATGTAATAACACATAATGCTTCGATTAAATTAACCAAGATGGAAAGAATGTGACATCCAAACTAACAATCTAATAAGGTCTTAATTTAAGCTACTGAAGTCTTGCTAACAATGTATGCAGGTTTCATATTAAGGAGATGTTTAGATGTCCCAAATATCTCTCAGCTATCCGATATTGAAAAAAACTTTTAAGATGAGTAGTAGTTGTAACAGAACTAAAGTTTCAGGGTGAATCTTTTAGCACATAGCTTTAGTGAATCCATTTGGCCAAATATGTCAAGTATATATAAGAAGATTGATATAACCAACATTCGAATAGAAATATGGACGATTTAAACTTGTGACACAATGCTTTTATGCGAGACTCATTGACAGGAAGCCATTAAACATCACCTTCAAGAGAAAATGAAAGTGCGGCGAGGGAGACTTACATGTAAGGCCCTGCAAACAAAACAAAATATGGAGAATGTACTTTAAAACAAATTAAACTACATTTTGCTATCGTATCAAGCTTTGTTAGATAACATGTGCCTTGGTATGTAATATGTGTAAGCGTTTGTGAAACGGATAACGCGCAAATAATATGTGTTTTCGATTCACTACAAAAAACGGTCAAGAGATAACTGATTTACCAAGTGCAGGGAGTATTGCATCCATATTATATATGAAACTACTAATTGAGTTCAGGTCCTTAATTGATACATACATTCAAACCATTCACTACAATGAAACAAGAAGAAAAAAAAAACCCGATATAGCCGACAATTGGTCTTGGTCGGATATAACCGGGTTTTGGCCGGATATGACCGGATATAACCTTAAAAGACAGAAAAAGAGTACCTTAGTGACTGAAATGGAATTGACTGTCTCAAAATAAGCTTAACTTCTTTGCATTCCCCTGTCCGGTCGGTCGGTCCGTTTGCTCAGCCCTAATTCAAACCATGTATACCAGCTCCACAGCGTTACAAGAACTAGTAATACTCCAGAGTCCAGATCCATATATTTGTGTTTTCAAAAGGCTAATTCACTGAAAACAAATCCAATATTAGTCCTGGTGATGTATTGGATACTTCAAACCTCTAAATTTATGTTATTACACGTTTTCTTCATATGTGTTTTATTAAAGATTCAGTCCAATTAATATCAAAGTAAAAACAATTAACCAATCGATTTCTTTATTACCAATAACTTCATTAACCTTTAATTGATAACTAAACAAAAGTTAGAATAAAATATAAAAATGCAGCGACTTGTTCGAGGCCAAGATCAAAATCAAAGATTTGACAGGCACGGAGAATCGCTTAATTATGTTATTGCCAACCTTCAATGCAATTTTTCGTCATTATTTTTACTGGCGATATTGCTCTGCAAATTGGCTTTTGTTAACTGGTATGTGCTTAAACACATACCATTTCTAGACCAAAACCGGACCCTAAATGACCAAAAACCCGACCAAAATGCCAAATATATTGTGTTTTTGTGTTTTTACATATGCAGGCTCGGATATCGAAGAAAAGGACAAAATCAAGCAAAGAACCGGGAAACCGAGCACGAGATATGGAAGTATTATTTTTAGCCGATGCCGGGAAGAAATTATAGTCAACAAGTCAACCGAGGTCCTCATATTTTCAGAGATTGTCAATTTCACCCTTGGATCTACTTTGGAATATTGGCAGAATATACACATTGGTCCTTGAACTTTAACCAAAACCAAATCCAAACTAAACACAAAACCGGATTTAAAAAAAACAAACCCACTTCAAAACATTTTACAAAATCCAATCCTAACCTTCCCAACAAAACCATCCTAAGCCCACTAAAAATAATTCCAGCCCACTCCCCATTCGCACCCAGCCCGGTCCACCTTGAATCCTTGACCCGATCCAACACCCATTTACCCACTTACACCCGATCAAAAGTTTTTTTTGTTAGCTAAAATACTCGGTCAAACTACCACTCGGTCAAAGAGTCAAATAAAGAAGTTAAATAAAAACACACTCACCCTTATCCCTTTCTCACACCGCCTCCCACAAGTTCTTCCCCCTTTCACAAAAATTACTATTCACGCAACCCTAGAATTACCGTACAAAAAATTACGGTAATTAAGGGTATTCTTGGCAATCATTGGCTTATCTAGAAGGACCTGACGAGAAGAATGACACGTGGGGGCAGGCGGTTGGACCGAACACGTAGCTATTTTGATCGTACGGAGGAAATTGAAGCTTGAAGATGAAGGGAAGATCCAAGGGTGATAGATGGCTGTGGACTCACGCGGATCGCCAACGTGGACTCTCCAGAAGAATCGATCTAGCGCTATAAATAGCGGGGATTACTCCCGATCGAAGGCTAGTTTTTTTTGAGTAGTTAGTTTTTAGTTTTTTTTAGATAGATACGATTTTACTTTCAATTGTTTTATTTTTACTTTAATTTTTCAGTCGACTTTAATGATTTAACGAGAGGTCTTGTAATTTTTATTTTAATGTTTTAGTTAAATTGTTCTATTGTAATTCTAGCTTTAAATCAGTTTCTAGTTCATCCGAAGTTTTATTTGTAATTTCATTTGGATTAATGAAAATTTTCGGTTACCGTTTAATGTAAGTTGCATATTATTGAAGTTAAGATTCGTTTAGCTTTATTCTAAATTGAGTGTTATTTCAGAAAAAAAAAAAAATATATATATATATATATTTCTAAGCTAATCGATTAGCTGGTTAAATTGTTTTAGAAAGCTTATGTTAAGCTTCTGTTGAAACTCCAAATTGTTTGTTTCTCAAAAGCAAAATAGTCAAAAGAGAAGTTTAAAAATTAGTTGATAAGCTGGTGAAAAAGCTGGTTAGGCTGATGGTGAAGAGAAGCAGGATAATGGGTATATTGATTATTGGCTTATAAGCCTGGGTTAGAACCGAGTTCTGAAATCACTTCGTTTAAGCTAGGATAAGGTATAAGTTTCATTTCGTTAATTTTCCAGTGCTGATCATTGTTGTGTTTCTTTTTCCATTATCCTTGGTTGATTTTTGTAAGTTCTGGATTAGTATCAGTATTAGAGTAAATTGCATAGGTCTAAAAGTTTTTTAAGGGATTGTTTGATTGAATGGCAGCTGAGCTTATCTGAATTTGTTTTTAGCATTATTGAGGTACTTTTAGTTGTCATAAGAAATTTGCAAAATCTGATTTGGTTTAGAGTAATATTTTTACTCATTTGCGCCACTTTTTCATTTTCTCTGCTATAAAAAAAAAAAAAAAAAAAAAAAAAAATAGTTCAGCAGCTCACTTGTTTTTCACTGCTGATCTAGGCCAATTTTAACCCAGCAATTGAGTATTTGTGATAAGTCTTTTCGGATATTAATAATCTTTGCTTGCTCAGCTTTCCAAAACAGTTTTCGGCTTCAAAATTGGTTAAGTTTCGAGCGACTTACGAGCGTTTGAAAAGTGCTAGTTGAAAATACAATCTGTGTTAAAACTTTGTTCTTAAGTTTCTGAGTTTGTCATTTTTGGTCCTCGTAGCTTCTGTTTTGGTTTAAATCTAGGCTAAGTAGTTTTAGTCTTTAATAGTTTGTTGTTTTGGCAATTTTAGTCCCTGTCTTTTATTAAATCTAAAACAGTTTCAGTTTTTACAACTTTAGTCCCTAGCTTTTATAAACTTTTAATTTTCTTACATTTCTTTTATAGGATAATTTTTCTAAATTACATTTTCAGTCCCTTTAGTTTTTATAAACTATTTCTTAATTTCTTTTATAAAATAGTTTTTCAAAATTACATTTTCATAAATCACCTAATTAGTTTTAAATAGTTTTAATTCAAAAAAAAAAAAAAAAAAAAAAAAAAAAATTTAAAAGTAAAAAGTCAAAAAAATATATTTTTCTTTTTCCAAATTTTTCTTTTATCAAAGTTAATATAGGAAAATTATTTTTATATTTTTAGGTTTTAAATTTTTCAAAATCATTTTTAGTTACGTTTTATAATACGTCGCATAACGTTTTTAATTTCAAATTTTTCATTTTTAAAATTAATATGCTTAGTTTAATTGTTGCATTAGATTAATTGGTTAATTACTTTTATTATTTTAATTGTTCGTAGTATAAAATCAAAAATCAATCACTCTTTTTCACACACATTCACTACACGTATTCGACACCGGAACAAAGACTCGATATTCGACCTTCGTTGGGAAACGACCCGGGGAAAACGCATACGTTGCCTTTTCCTTCGGAAAAATAAAAAGTACTACTAAAACGACGAATCATTAACTTAAGAAAAAAAACAAAAATGGTTCAAGCATCGATTTAAACAAGGAAACATGTTCGAGGACAAGATCAAAATCAAAGTGTGAAAATGAGTAACGGATAACGATTTGGTTTGTGATGTGTGTGTTTGATATGCTTAAAATGCTTAAAGTTCAAAAATAATATTATACATAATATTATCTTGTTTTTATGTTGTTGATTCCATAATTATCGTTTCCTCGAAAGTCGTTGAATTAATACGTTAAGCAAATCGTTGAAAGTTCGTTATAAATATATAAATGTAACGAAGTTAAATATATTAAAACGAATGACGAGAATGCACATATTTAAATGAAAATGCATAAAACATGAAATAGAAATGTATATAAATAAATGTTACTGTTCAGTCTTTGGTCTTTTTCAGATTTTACACTATTGTTACCCCTATACATCTACTACCCCCTTTTACATGATATATTGACAGAACAAGACAATTTTTTTTTCCGTATATTTTGTCTTTTACTACTTTTGACGTGTCAAACTTTAGATTTTATGTTCCGTATTTTTTTCGTCAATTTTACCCATTTTATTAAGATGACAAGATACTGTTTTATGTGTTTCTACTCCGTATCTTTTTGTGTTTTAATACTTTTAACTTATCAAACTTTATATTTATTGTTATGTACTTTCAGTTTCTCAGTTTTATAATAAAATTAAAATTTAATATATATATATATATATATATATATATATATATATATATATATATATATATATATATATAGTGGGACTTTCATTTCAGAACCATCTTATCTGCGAGAACTGACAGAACCACCAAAAACATACATGCACGTCTTCAATTATTGTATTTTTGCAGATATGTTCTAAAAAATCATATATGTTTTTAAAAAAACATGGTTCTCTAAAGAATTTGATAAGAAATTGGAAATATAAAATTTTTCTTTGAAGGTGTGCATGTATGTTTTTATAAGGCGTGCAACGACAATATTGCGGCCGTGTGTAAGGTTTTTGTGAAAAAAAGGGTGAGTTCATGATGATATTGAAGAACATAGGTGGATTCTTACGATTATTGATGATTTGCGTGTATTTTTATTTTATTTTAAAAAACGTGCATGTATGTTTTTGGTGATTCTGTCAGTTCTCGCAGATAAGATGGTTCTGAAATGAAAGTGCCCCTATATATATATATATATATAATATATATATATATATATATATATATATATATATATATATATATATATATATATATTATATATATATATATATATATATATATATATTGTATATAACAGGATGCGTATGACGTCATCAAATGCAGGATTGATGAATAAGCGCTGGATTGATGAGTAATCATGCTCTTATTCCACCTAAGCATGCCACCTAAGCAATGTTTGACCAAATAAAATTCGTATGTTGACTTTTAAATTCGGATTTAATTTTTAAAAAAATTGTCATTTGCAAGATTCGAACCTGTGATATTTAATAAACATACAAATGCTTTAACCACTAGACCAAGCCATTTTTTTGTGATTTACAATACAGAAAAAGTAAGTCATGCTTA
Source organism: Artemisia tridentata subsp. tridentata (assembly GCA_021014915.2). Classification (NCBI taxonomy): domain Eukaryota; kingdom Viridiplantae; phylum Streptophyta; class Magnoliopsida; order Asterales; family Asteraceae; genus Artemisia; species Artemisia tridentata. The sequence continues at coordinate 441,557,855 of CP139505.1, read as the reverse complement.
AAATTTGATATTGTTAAGCTATAATTAAGGAATAGATTATGCATATATTTTAGAGTATATACCGGATTATTAGAGTATATACCGGATTAAGAACTTGAGTATATACCGGATCAACATCAAAACCTCTTTGTTCTTTTATTCCGCAAAAAGGTGTGTACTAACTCAGTCACTCACATATGATATTGATAGGATCTTCCCATCTTAGAAGCATACATGGTTTATTTAAAGGTCAATGTTTAAAGGTAATATTTTTATTAATTTTCTTTTGCTAATTGCATATGGTTTTAAAAATTTGTTATATCATATATATAGAGGCTTTGATTTAATGTAATCTTTTATAGAGATACCCGAATTTTTCTCAAAAACCTGTGATTTATGCCAGCTAGAAAGGTCAACATGGTGATTTCAATTGGTATGTGTATATAGTTTTTATATCCTGATGTATTACCTTCATAGACAACCTTAATTTCATTCATATCATCGAATTCCTTTTTTTTCTCTAATGCTCATCTACTGATTTTTTTAGGTGTTCATGTATTAGAGCCAATTAATTTTAATTTGCCAGGTTTGTGAGTTGTTATTTTATAGAAAATAAATTGATCATTAATACTGTTGGCTCAAGAAAGTTAATAATGTTAGCTTTATCGGATATATTGTTAGTACTGCCAGCTTTGTCAGATATTGGACAAAGTGCATATTTGGTACTGGGGTATGTTTTCCTTTTTAATTTTTATAATCGTTTAAAACACGATTTATGGTTTTTCTCTTATTTGATTTTCCACGACTTCATCATCTTTATATAAATACAATGTATTATAATATATGATGTGTTTGGGATTGCGTATTTGCTTATATTTGAGTAAAAAAAAAACACTTAAAATAAGCCTGTGCCCTGTAGGTACTTGCTGAATTTTAAAGAGATAAGCACGAACTTGATGAGGTTTTGCAGCGGGAGGTAAGTACTAACCGTTCATTCATTGACTTTGAACATCGTATATGTATTCGCTTGATCAGTAATACTTATAAAGTCTTTTAGATTGCTAATACCAGTTAGTTTTCTGTATATAATACTTACTGTATGTTTATATGCAGACATTAGTTCTTTAAAATTTAAATATCATGTCAATTATGAACCGTATACAAAGTATTTGTTGGTTTACTTTTAGGTTTCTTTGTGCTTCTTAGGATTCGGGAATATTTGGCTCAGTTATATGTCAAAGACATTAATCCTGATGATAAGCAGGAACTTGATGAGGCTTTGCAGCGGGAAGTAAGTACTAACCGTTCATTCATTGACTTTGAACATCGTATACGTATTCGCTTGATCAGTAATACTTATAAAGTCTTTCAGATTGCTATTACCAGTTAGTTTTCTGTATATAATTAAGAAGCTATGGACTTTGCTAAATGATAGAAAATGCATGTTACTATTTAGGTCAATACGAGTTGCTACCTGATCTTTATGCAGTTCCTTTTTTATGTCTCTTTCTAAACAAACTAGACTGTTTATACACATACTTGACATATATACTCACGTGATTTAATGATTCTAAAAAAGGCTGTCAGTAGACGCCCGTGGTTTCCGTGTTCTACGTCTGGCATTGGTACTGCATTAGATGTCCCAGAACAAAACATAGTGGTTTAGTATGACAGGAAGAAACTGAGCGATGTGATTAAACAGCATACTCGTCAAGAGCACTTATATATATATATATATTTATATATCTTGAATTATATGTGATGTCTTTGTGTATATTCTTATGCTACAAATTTTATTTAGGGAAAGACATTGAAAGCATGTATGGTGGTGAGCTTGGAATCACCATGACAAAAGATGAGGTATTCCAGGTTCTGGTGGTTTTGTCATTTTGGCTGGGTTGAAGTTGTTTTATGGTCAATTGGAATTCTTCAACATGGATGAGCTTGAAACTATGGCTACTGCAGAGCATTTTTAGGCAACAAATATTGAAAGGGATCCTACTGGAAGGTAACTTTTAAATCATAATGGGTAGCTAAATGGTAGTTTGTGAAATGTTTGAGTAAAGGCGCTTGCCGTTCTAAAAAAATTATGTGTCCGGTGCTTTTAATATCATTAAGTTAGATTGACGAGCGTTTGTATATACGTGTTTTTATTCAATATGTATGAGGTGCTCATTGCAGATTTATTGTATCAGGATTCCCAGAAAATTGAATCGTCAGAATGGACCAATGAGAAACACAATTCATACTTGAAGTCAATAGAAGCATCGTTCATTGACCAGTTATATAACTCTTTGAATACACGAAGTTGTCAAACACAAAAAACCTCTTCATCTGATGCAATTTCAGCTTGGGAGATTCATACCAACGATTGCACACCTTCTGGCCAGGTTTAACATCTCATCCATTCTACACCGTCATTAATATCTCAATAAGAGTTCATATTATGTATTCTAATCGTTTGATGCATTTTATCTCTCGGTTTAAGATTCTTCAGGGTGGCCGTTGTTCAAAGAAAAGTTTTAATAGAGAAAATTTACGAGGAAAAGATGCAGATAGACCCCAATTATCTCGAGGCAATAGGCGGATCCAGCATTTCACAAATGAGAGCAGTTGCCTCCAGAAACGGTCATTGTCATCTGCAACTTTACTGCAATATCCTGTTCCTGAGTCTGTGTTGCATGAACAGACGGGTTGTAGTGATACAGGTACTTTGAAGATGCTTATACTTTCACCAATTGGCATGTTTTAATGTATCTATCCATTTATTTTCTTAATGCTGTATCTTATGCACTCTATCTTAGTATATGATGACTAAACTATTCTTCTGTCCTAAATTTGGTTTTTACAGAGGTGACGGATCAAAATTTTGTTGAAGACACACCACACAGAAGGAAAAGGACGAGAACTTCTAGAGTCCTTCACTCGAGCAATGATCAGGTAATTATCAGGTATCTTTCTTATGTCATTACTTGAAATAGATAATATCATATTACCGTTATGTAACTGTAGTTTGTTGGAACTTGAGCTTTTTCATCACTGCTTGAATCTTTGAATGACTAACATGCCCTTAGATACATGTTCTGTATGCAATGCTGTGATATCTTAGAAAGGATAAGAGTGATATACTAATTGCATAATACTAACTCTTTATTAACACTGGAGATGCATAGTCTAAGCCTTTAAATGTTGGTAAAAGGCAGTGAAACCACAATTGTTTTTCTTGGCCGACCAAAATAACTGTAACAACTACGTACTTTTGTACAAAGTCACTACCCAATTCGTGTTTGGTATAGAAGGGAGGCCATTATACCCGACTTTGGTTTTTCAATTACAGAGACCAACAAAACAATAGTTACCTTTTTGATCAATTCAGTTGACCTAGGTATTACTGCCCGACGTCAGTTTTTACTCAATGAAGAGAGGTAAAGTGTCAAAGCTGATGCGGGCCCAAGTGTTGAGGAACGGGCCATCATGTTTCTGGAGGCCCAAGATCGCGTGACTAAAGGGGCTTCACTAAAATGGGCATAACTTGGGCTACGGGGCTCCGTTTCAGGCCTATGACCAGTCGATTCGAAGCTTGAAACGAGGAGCACGTTGTGGTAAACGACTTTGTCGGTTTACGGAACTTTCGAGGCCCGAAACACTATATTTTATGAGTTATTTGCATTTTTATGTTTTTTCGGGTTTTTTAGACTTTTGTTTTTGTAATAGCTTTCGGCCCGTTTGTTCTTTAGGGCCCATTTCGACTTTGTTTCTCTATTTAATAAGTGTATTGCATTTGTGGCTAATCAGTTCATGAAAATACGAAAAGTCTATTTTTGGCAGTTTTCTTGCTAAGAATCCTAATAGTCGGTATTCAATTGAATCAACGATTGTTGGAAGAATCGATCCCGGTATTCGTGTGAATCAACAGGCTTGATTTGTGTTATCTAGTCTACATCAAGTGTCAAAGCTCACGACCCTCAAGCAAAGACAGGCGAATGCTCTTTTCTGGTCAGCAAATGGCAGATTTGTCATTTTGGCTGGGTTGAAGTTGTTTAATAGTCAATTGGAATTCTTCAACATGGATGAGCTTGAAACTATGGCTACTGCAGAGCATTTTTAGGCAACAAATATTGAATGGGATCCTACTGGAAGGTAACTTTTAAATCATAATGGGTAGCTAATGCTCTACATACTCTTTGTTGAAATGAACAAATATTCACTTGGTAACTATGTTTATAGGTATATTGCAACTTCAGTTACTTCGGTGTATGAGATGGAAATTAGTTTCAACATATGGTCGTTCAATGGAAAGCTACTCTACCATATTATGAAGGGCCATTTTTAAGGTAATTTAAACTTTATCAATTGTTTCCTTTGTTGGGGATAGACGTGTTTCGCTGTGGGCGCAGTAGACAGGATGAGAAATAGGTTGAAACCTCACACGTCGGGTCTGTTTGGAATTATTCACCTCACACTTTTTAATTACATATACGTCTATGATAAGTAAAAAAGTTTAGGCCCACTATAGGAAGGCGCAAGTAAAATAGAATTTAGCTTCAAAGAAATCAGTTCAAAACTTAACCAACATGCAATACATAACATCACTTATGTTGTATTTTTTTATTTTCTGGAACACAGTTCGGGCCCGGCTCTGCGTCTGATGGTAACCGGCCTCCTACTACCAAAGGTCTGTCGATTCCGGTTTATCACAGTATCTGGTGATCAGTATTAAGTTGTTTACTTTTGGTTTATGATTCATGTTTCATAGATGAGTATAATGAACCTATATGTAGTTGCAGTTCAGAGTCGTTCTTCGGTCTTAAATATTTCTCAGCGAAGAAGACAATTGAATCAGTCTACGCGGGCCAAACAAGGTATACATGTTCAATTTTTCGATTATGCGGTTATCAGATAATGATTTCATTTGCACCTTTGGCTTTTCTTTTTCTATTGGAGGTACCCACCGTGTTTTCTTCGTCGCTGCACCGAAGAGTATACTGCCATTGGCTCCATAATTTTTAAATCCCTTTAATCTTAAGAAGCTACTTTCCCTAGATAGTCGAAACATTTACTCCAATTCTATGACCCCCCCCCCCTCCCCAATTTAGGGAAAGTTCACGGAGATGCATGATAAATCAGTTTTTAATGTAGATGATGAAGTTATACACTTACGCACATAGTCAAATTAAGAAACATTGAAGGTATCCCATTCCTAAAGAAGTTTTTCTTTTCAGTTCTGATATGGTCTTCAGCAGTTGTTCGTTTAGCAGCTTACTTTCCTCTTCTCCTCAATTCCACAACAAACATTGCATAAACATATGTTCTATTTTTTAAACTACGTTGCACCATGCACCCTATATCTTACTAAATTATATGTTCCATTGTTAAACGTCAGGTACTGTACATTGTCGAAATAAAGATCAGGAAAGGAAAGATGTGTCTTAGATTCATCTCAAGTGTAGTCCAGGAAACAAGGAATTGCCTACATTATAATGTAGGTATGATTTCCCCATCCTATATTTACTTTTTAAACTTAAGTTTGTTTTGTTTTAGCCACTCAAAGTATACAAACTCTAGCACAATAGAAAGTTAAGGTGTATTTAGAGAGGTAAAAATGAACAATGGATATTAATAGTATATCTATACTATCTATAAAACAAAAATTGTCAAAGTGAAAAGTGAAAAGTTTAGAAATTGAAATGTTGAAAAAATTAAAAAGGAAATGTTGAAACTAAAAAAGAAAATATTGAAAACATATGTTTCAAAAGGAAACTATTAATACACATCGAAAACCGGGTTGACTCGGGACGCTTCAAACCCGGCGGGTTGACCCAGTTCAATTTGACCCGTTTTTTGACCCAACCCGTTGAGATGACCCGGTTTAAATTGACCCGTTTTTCGAGCGGAACAATTCAACCGGTTGAACCACCCGAATCGAACCAGGTTTCAAAACATTATGTTTAACCCCAAAATCCTCAAACTTTTACTATTTTTCGTTTGTGTAACACCCCCAAAATCTACTTTGCGGAAGCATTGGAGTCATGGGGTGCTACTGAAATGAAAATCATAACACAAGGTAACGAAGAACCAATTACACACTTTGATAAAAATATATTAACTTTGGTTGATTTCAAATGTAACAAACTTTATGTTTCAAGTTGGTTTACAAGTTTAATGGTCCCTAAAAAACAAGTCTTAAACATTTGTTAAAAACACTTGGTCTCCGCCTTGCCAAACCTTGCATATATCTAGAAACCTGAGAAAACATGCTAAAAGTCAGCAAAAAGCTGGTGAGTTCATAGGTTTAAGTTATAACAAATTTGGACCAATAGTTTAGTTTGTGAACATAGAAATGTCACATTTATATTTTATTTGCGCTAGCACTAAGTTCATGCAACCGAAGCTCGACAGTCCAGTGTGCTATAACCTAGCACATTAATAATCACAAAGGGGCCCTTAGCGAGTGCTTAACCCAATTCACTCGTAATACGACTTAATATACGTTCGTTTGCCTATCCAGTCAACCCGAACGGGGGAGTCACCCCAATAGATCTATTCATATTAATCGCGCTTCCTAACCGGAATTAACAGTGCATGAAGGCGGGCATAATGGGTTCTAGAGTCTTAGGCTATCTGCGCAATATCATTTGATAAACATAGTTTAAATGGTCCACAAAACTGTTTTGCATGTTTCTCACCCCATTCATATAAAACAAGTATAAGTAAAAAGGGGCTATAAACTCACATTTACTGGCCTGAACAGTGAATGCTGTGAAATTAAGGAGTGTACGACACCAACACGTAACCTAGATTAAATAACCATGTCTTAGTTTCAAGTATTAAATTCAGTTCCTTTTAGATTTTAAGTTTCAATGTTTTAATGGGTTTAAGTTGTTGTCAATTGTGTGGCGGCAAGGGTGATTACTAAGGTCCCTCCTAGGGGATGGTGGGGTGTAACTCTACAAATGACCTAAAGGTATGGTAATGAGGGATTTGGGGTTATTGAACTATCTAAAGCCTAAATGGATTCAGTCGAGATATGATATATATATATATATATATATATATATATATATATATATAATATATATATATATATATATATATATATATATATATATATATATATATATATATATATATTATAGTTGTATAATTCGTTTGTCATGTCCGATTATGTTGATTTTAGAAGTAGGACATAATGTATGTGACGCTCAATATATATATATATATATATATATATATATATATATATATATATATATGGGATATATTGAGAAGGGTGTTAAAATGAAAAGGCTAGGAAGCCACCACAGCTCGCCATGTGTCCCTAATTAGTCCGGTATTAAGATTATACCTGGAGGGGTATGTTTGTCATTTACATCCAACCATATAAAAACCTTGTATCTTCATTCATTATTCACTTTTGATACATGATTCCCTCCTTCCCAGTTCTCCTTCTTCAATCCACCAGTCACCACCAACTTCCTCACCATTCACCACCGCCTTCCCCACTGTTTACCGCAGTTTTACAACCTACTTTCACCGTCGTTAACAACCGTTCACCACTGTCCCCCGACCAAGATGTAACCATATTCAGTATTCAATTTGAAAGTAAGGTTTTTTATTTGTAGTTAACTGTTACTGTCAATTAATATGGATATATTGATCTTTATTTGCATGTAAATGATTTTATTGATTTGTTTTGAATAATTTGTCCTGTTTTTGACTTTTAATTTATTTTGAATATGTGTTTGAGAAAAAACTAGATTAAAAACATGTATATGAAACCTGAACACCAGGTGTTTGATAAAATGTCTACATAATATTCTATAACTATGATGCACTAATTTTATACTGTGATGCAGCGGTTGTTCATACACCATGTGTCCATGTGATGAACTTGTTGCTAAAACTGTGATGCATTGATATAAAAAATAATTTTTTGTGTTGTTATTGATCTAAATATGCTATATTCAAAGTGTCTAGATCTGAAAGAAAAAAATGATAATAAATACAAAATGTGTATAGTAAAGTTGCACACCATGATTTTCTCTTTTTTCTTATTCATGCTTGTAAGAATTATTTTCGCCGTGTAATAAGCTCGCATCAACTTGATTTGTCTTTTATGGCATGCGCCATACTTCTTTAATTCATGCTAAAAAATACAACTATGCTTTTACTCATGAAAACAATCTCACTGTAGATTGAGTTTAAAACAAAAATATCAGTTTCATTACAACTTTGATGCAGTAGAATAACATAGTGATGCAGTAGAACAACATTGAGATGCAGTAGTATTATAAACATTTTGATGTAGTTGTATAGTGACACAGTGATGTAGTATAATAATATTGTAATGCAGTAGAATAATAGTTGAAGATTTAGGATTTTCATCACACCAACGCATCATGCATACAAATAACATTATGATGCAGTAGAATAACATATAATAGTTGAAGATTTAGGCGTTTCATCACACCAATGACATCATGCATACAAATAACATTATGATGCAGTAGAATAACATTATGATGCAGTAGAATAATATTGTAATGCAGTAGAATAATACTTGAGGATTTAGGGGTTTCATCACACCAACGGCATCATGCATACAAATAACATTATGATGCAGTAGAATAACATTATGATGTAGGTTAAGTGCATCTAAATTCACTTTGGCGACTTTCAACCACGCTCTCTTTTCAGCTATCGCTCTTTTATCTACACTTTTGATATATGAAACATACTAGAATCAATCCGTTCATACAAAAAGTTGGGCGAAATTGTTATCTCTAATGGTGATAAATATCAATTTATACCAGGCATCGTATGCTAACGTAAGGCTAGTCAAGAGTAAATATAACATCTGGAGGGCAAAAAGTCAGGTATGTTACTAATATGTGTCCGAAAGTATAGGATTTGCCTTAAATCACGTTTATACCAAGATTAGTTGTCAAAACAGTGATAAGTCTCACAGGAGGAATAATCACATGCATAGAATACACTCGAGTAAAGTGCCCATATAATTTCGATAAACATAACATTAGATTGACAATTCACACAGTCCTGTACGTAAAAAGGAGCAGCAAGATTTGGTTTTACAAAATTACCTTCCACCCTCAAAAAGAAAAAGAAAAGCAAACAATATCCATTTTGATGCATTACCGTTTACATTGTGATGCAGTAAAATATTCATTGTGATGCAGTAAAATAATACAGTGATGCAGTAAATTAACATAGTGATGCAGTAAAATTATAGATTGTGATGCAGTAATATGATAAGTTGTATACATTGTGATGCACTTGTATTTCTAGTGCATCATAGTTAAAAATTTAGTACATCATAGTGAACAATTTAGTGAACCATAGTTAAAAATTTAGTACATCATAGTGAACAATTTAGTGAACCGCTGTATATACTATGATCATTCAGAATCGATACTAATCAAAATTACCTAATTTGAAACATATATTTAAGGGGTAATTATCAAAATGGTATGTTAATTTCAAGTGTTTCAAAAAAAGGTACAAAAATAAGTGACTTTCCCAAAAGAGTCATGTGCGATCGTGCGAACCCACAAAAAACGTGACACGTGTCCAGACAAATTGGTACAAGCCAATGATTGGCTCCAGCAAATACCCCACGTGCTCAGTTGACTTTTTAAAAAAGATTGTGCGAACGAAGTTGTGCGAATGGCTGCTAATGTGCGAAAAGTAACCTTGGAAACATGCAAAATCTTCCACTCGCTGAATCAAATCCTTTAATTTGATTTATCTTTGAAATTATTTAAATTTTAATTTTATTATCAATTAACAATTAACAATTAACAATGTATTTTATTTAAAAACAACAATCAGATGCATTATTTCATTCAATCTCCCAAAATCTCTTATCAAATCCAGTATCAAATCCCCAATTTCATTCAATCCCCCAAAATCCCCAAATTAGGGCTTTATAATGAAATCAAGCCAATCATCATCATTTACAATGAAATCAAGCCCATTTCATTCAATCCCCCAAAATCCCCAAATAATAAAACCAATTAGCAGAATAATTACCCAAATGAAGCACATCCATTCTTTTATGACTCAGAGTCTCAGATGCATATGAAATACAATGTCCAAAATAGACAAAAGATCGATTACATTGGTTCGTGTGCAACAAAAGTACAAAACCTTATTTAGGTATACTTTTTGATTCGTTGGGGATAAAAGCACGACCCGGTTGACCCAATAAAATGGGTCGAAATAGCCATTTTTTCATTCAATCCCCCAAAAATCCCCAAATAATAAAACCAATTAGCAGAGGTGCATTTGGACGAGTTTTTTTAGCCAGGAAAAGGGCTATAGGTGACGTATTTGCAATAAAGGTAAGAGCTTTATATCACCAATTACTTTTAGGAAATTATACTTCTTTCTTGGAAGATCTTTAGGGGGTGTTGGGCAGTTTGTTTTGAAAGTCATTATGTGCTATTGAATAATGAAGAATCAGATAATTAGCTAATAGTGTTTGGATGTGCTTCAGCTGTTTAAATTTGTAATTAGCTAATAGTGTTTGGATGTGCTTCAGCTGTTTAAATTTGTAATAAGCACACAATGACCAATATGAATGTTGCAAATTCTGATAAATTAAGAATTTACATGTAAATTGACTCATCAAAGAAGTAAAAACTGTATTGTTGCAGCCAGTACTTTATACCCTTAAATAAATGTGCGTACAATATCGGGTTCTTATGTGTGTATCATTTTATGCTGTTGTATAACTGTCAGCACAACTACTTTTGCCAATCGTACCTTTTTGTTTGACTACTAGACTTTTGGGTGGAGGGTGGGTTCATAGCTGTGTCACTTCCTCGCGGTTTTGATTTTGAATTGTGGGCATTGGCGGAACATATTTATTGGGTGGAACGGTATGTTACAAATTTTTTTAAGGCTTGGCAAAGTATTAACAGAACAGAATTTCTACTTCAGTTTTACAGGGCATGACCCTCCTCACCCATCAAAAAACCTTCCACCCATGATCATGCTCTTCTATAAGACACTGCTAGTGGGCTAAAAATAACTTCCAAGTATGGTTTTGGTAGCGTATGGGTTTGAACTTCGAAGTTGTAAATGGCATTTGAGCTAATGATATTGAAACTGTTAATTTGAGCTAATGGTAATGAGGTGATTGTGAAGCTTGTTAAGTATGTTTAAAGAAGTAATTTTGTAACTGACATTCGAGCGATAGAAGTCTGTTTGATTTATCAAATTTGCTTCCAAATGTATACATGCATTTTCGATACAATGCATGAGTGATAGGGTTATTGGTGGTTTTCATTTCCAAAAACACAGACCGCTTACAAAGAAAATGTGATAATTGTTTTGTGACTCTAAAAGGAAGAAACTTGATGATCAGCCTCAGGTCTAATTATGAAATTTGTGCCTTAACTTTAGCTTATATTCTATGTTTTAGGCTTTATTGGTGTCAGATTTTGGCCCTAAGATCACAATAGTGCTGTTTGTCATTGAAGACTTAACATTGTTATAATTCCCGTCACCAAAAGATTCAAAGAAACCATTGTCTATAATTTGATCATTATTTGAAATTTAGTTAGTAATGCGTTGTCTCTCTCTCACTCTCTCTTTCTATATCTCAGGCTTGCAGAAGATTGGCCGCCGACAATTCGAGTCAGTACGCTTGTATCAGCTCAAAAGTTCATGAGTGATAAGTACGATCGGATCTTCCATGTAATTCTGTAATGTCGTGTTTCCATCACAACAGCAGCAGCAGCAGCAGAAACAATGGATACAGAGCGATCATATACTGTGTATGAAATATTGAAGTGAAAATCACCTTTTCTGTTTGTGTATGTGCACTTACATTTTTTGGCTTTTTGACAGGTTGGTCATCTAGCATCATATACTTCTGCGATACATTGGTACTCACAATGGATACAGAGCGATCTGATACAAGACGTAGGAGAAGTGTTGAGACTAGGGATCTAGACGAGTCTCCAAGGGGTGAGAGGTGGAAGGGAGGATATGATGATTTGGAAGATAATGGCAATGACAAATCTCGAGAATCAAAGCATCACATTAAGGAGAAAAGTAGGAGTAGTCGAAGAGACGAGAAAGATCTCAGAAGTCGAGATCGAGAAAAGTCACAGATCAGTGAAGCCTCAAAAGAAAGAGACAAGGAGTCTAAAGGTTCTCTAAAAGATTCTAACAGAGACCGTAGAAAGGAAAACGTGGATGATCGTGAAAAAGAAAGGAGCAGAGACAAAGTTAAGGAGAAAATGATAGGGAAAAATACAGAGATAATGATCAGATAAGGGATAAAGATCGTGAGAGGGAGAAAGAGTTGGAGAAACAGGACAGAGAAAAGGGAACTGACAAAGGTAAAGATAGGACACGTGAAAAGGAGAGAGAGAAAAATAAAGAAAGGGAGAAAGAGAGAGAAACTCGCGGAGATAGGGAGCGGGAGAGAAATAGAGAGAGGGATGGAGATCATGATAAAGATAGGTCCAGCGATAGAGATAAAGCCAGCCGCAAGCAACCTGACGAGTTTCATGATGGAAGTAAAGACTTGGGGAAAGATGCAGCGAACTCTGATTCCGAGGATGGCGAGTTTAGGGATTCAAGTAAGCATGGTACAGGGTCGCATCAGTCTGCATCTGAACTCCAAGATCGAAGCCAACTCTGAAGGCGAACATGGAGGGTCGCATCAGTCTGCATCTGAACTCCAAGATCGTATTATGAGGTGATTACTATTTCTTTATTCTCTATTTACATTCCTGTTGTAGCACGTGGATTTGTGGTATCTGTCTACTGGTGTTGGGAGGGTTAAATAGGCCCCAAACTAATATTTATTAGCCCCTCTGCCCAGACGCGTTCTTTAGTTTATCATCTTATCATGTTGATAACACAATAACTTCGTAAGCTGTATAAATAAGCTCTTCCAAACACCCCCTGGATTCTTAATGTCCTCTGTTATGCTATGCTTTTTTTTTGTGAAGAAATCTGGCTTTTAATCATGCTTTGTGTATAGCATTACGTAGTTGGTTCCCTTTAAATACGCATGTGAAGTAGTTGAATACTCATTTCACAGCAGCCTATGGTCACACATGAGGTTCAGAGGTTGTCTGTCGTATGGAAGATTTTCTTCAAGATACTCATATAACTATATGTGCAAATGCTGCATGTTAGATTGGCCTTCTGACTAGAAAGATGAATGTTCATTTTTGCGTAGATCAGAAAATGTTCATGATTTTTATTAAACAACAATATATTTAGAATGTGAAGGCTCACTTCCACTAACCCAATCTTCCTGACCATCTTATATAGTTCCTTTCCCTTAGCATGAACTATACAAATGCCTTGTTATGCCAATTACTACTTATTAGCAACTTCGCTGCATTAGGCGCACTCGGAAAATACACCGTTATTCATGTGCCTAAGCTTAGAGCATCTCCGGTGCAAAGGTCAAAAAAGACTTTAGAATGACTTGAAATAGGGTTATTGAGAGAATAGGTTGAGAAAGAATAAGTGAAATTTGAGAATGTGTGAGGAAGTAAGTATATTAATAGGTTAAAGATGAGTTTTTTGCATTGGAGCTAATGACTTAAAAATAGGTTGAATTTCAAGTGTTTGTTGCATTGGAGATGCTCTTATAAAGTTGATTAGGGCAGTCATTATGGTGGAGACGAAACTATTTTTGGACCATTATTCAATTTTAGGAGCAGTTTTTTTATATTGGTGAATTGCTTGCCATAGCTGTTTTTAGGTTGGAGTGAGGTTTGCGTCGGTCACACAACTATGATCACAATCAGATAAATAAAATACAAGGACTAAGACGTGTATGCTTTATTGAATTAGATCAAGGGTGTGACTTAAATACCACATTTATTGCTAGTCAAGGAGACACCTATATTGGATAATACAAATAAGGGAAGGGGCATCTTGAAAAAAGGCAGTAATTATCTCGGATTCAATTTACCAAAAATATAATAACTGTGTTACTTTATGGTTTCTTATTGCTTTGGTGCTCTGGGCAGTATGATCTCACTACAATAGTATATAATTTCTTTGTTTTAAGTAGTGTCCAATATTTGTTGATGCGTGCCATTTTTCTTTTAGGATGAAGGAAGAGCGATTAAAAAAAACGTCAGATTGTGATTACGATGTGTTGTCGTGGGTTAGTAAAAGCCGGAAACTTGAGAAGAAGAAGGCTGAAAAGGAGAAAGCATTGCGTTTCTCAAAGATGTTTGAATAGCGGGTTAGTTTTATTCTCCTGACATGTTTTCCTCTTTGAATAAATGTGATTTTTCTATTGTGCATCTTATTTTCTTATCATTTTGTGAAAATTCAGGACAATGTGACTCAAGATCTTCACGAGCTTGTCAAACAAAGAAGTTTAACAATGTAATATGCGACTGCAACTTAAGAATATGGATGTCATATTGTTATTATTAGCCTTAGGCCCGCCCCGATGGGGCGCTAGCCTTAAGTCTTGTTATTAAAAATAAATGTAGTACAAAAGATGATTTAAAATATAAACTCCGTAAATGACATAATGTTTTAAGATAGATAGTTAACGTAAAATGACATTTGTAAATGATCCGTAATCAACATAACTAACTTGAGTCTATTGTTTAAAAACTGAAAAGCTAAATAAATAAGGGAGAACTTATAGTCTATGAAGGGCTTCTTTATACACAACGTTTGTTGTGTAATTGCATTGGTTGCCGTCTTTGTCACAACATAACACTTTAATACCCTTCTTGCTCTTCACCTTGAAAGATATTTGGAAGACACGTAAAATATTTCTCTAAACATGGTTGTTTATAATGATGATATAAGGAATGGTTATCTATATACTCTTAAAAATCAATTGCAAGTTTAGTCTCTCAACTGGTTTAGTCTCTCAACTGGTTGATGTCCGTCTCTAGGCATAGACTGGTTGATAGGCCATAGACGCTTGGTAAGAGATCAAAACATGTCCTTTTTTTTCTTTTCTTTTTTTTTTTTTTTTTTTTTTTTTGTTTTTGTTTTTTGTTGTACATCTAAGCCATCTTTCAATGACCCATATGCATTAAAAAGATGCACGGCCGAATGGGACAAATGAAAAACTACATTGGTAATTTATGTACCAGGTTTTCAAAATACACATTGGGAGACTTTCAACCTCTTCCACTTGTTTGTACGTTTGACCCGTCAAAGGTATCTTTATATTTAAAACCCGTTAAAGATATAACACAATCTTAACTCAAGGCCTCTAGAAACTTAGGTCATCAAGAAGATACAAAAAAATAAATAATAATAAATAAAGTGAACATATCAGGACTACATGAACCTATTAGGATCTTACATGAGCAACGATGCAAGCCTCGTGGGTGTGCATTCACCAAAAAGGGCTTCGGAAATCACAGGAGAATTAAGAAGGATGTTCGGGAGTGAGATGTAAGGTATTTTAACTTTGTAACGTATCACCCATTCTGTCAGGAAGTGGGCTCGATAAGCAACAACACATTGTAATCGTGCAAGCTGCAACTCCATGGCTACAGTCCCTGATGTGCATAATGCCACCGTGCTTGCCTGCAGCATAATGTTTACGCTACATTCAGTTTGTAATGATGTAATCGTCTCATCGACAATAAGAGTGTACGTGAATATTTTTATATTAATATCAATTTAACATAGAAAAGAGTTGAATACCGCTTTTAGTACTACATAAAATATAACTAAAAATATTTCCTAAAAAGACTGTTACTGTCTTACTGACACCCTTTTATTATTTATTAATGACCCAGCCCATTTGACCTCTTCGATCTGGTACACATATTATCAATTTTGACCCATTACCCAACCCGCCCAATTTGCTACCTCTAGTCATAATGCGTTTTTAATAAGGGATAAAATAGCTCAATAAATGGGCCCTAGCGTAACAGAAAATGAGAATTAGACCTCCCAAACAATTTTGGCAATGTAAAAGATGGTCAGTTACTCTTCAATTATATTATCTTTTTCTTACCTAAGTTTAAAAAATTATGATACCGAAAATTTAATTAAATGATGTATCACTTACACTAAATGCATCATACTTGGTACGTGATGATCCTCCTGGAACCAGTACTACAGGTACATGCCACTCGTTGACGGCTCTTTTAATGTAGTCTTCTACATGTAGATTAGGTGCCACGTGGATTATTGTGGTTAAGTCTTTAACGGAGTCCTTTAGAAGATTTATGGTTTTTGAGTAAATGGGTAGCATACGGTTCACTTCTTGTAATCTGCTACCAGGAAGCAAGGTAAAGACCGTCGATCCTTCAGAAAGAAATATTAATTTCAACATACAGATCGATTAATGAATCTGTTTCTAGGATAAATCTAGCAAAACCAAAACCTAATTTCCCCAATTTTTACTTCTCTTGAAAAAAAAGTACTGTAATAACTTAGCGATTTTGGTGGCAACTTTGATGAAAGGTAGTCTTATTTTACGTGAAAAGATTTAATAAGTTTTTCTCGTTGTATCACCTGAAGGCACTAATTGATATTATTGCAAGAGCTCTAATTCCATCCAATTGACACTAATTGAAGGCACGAAACCGTTGCTGCTAATAGTCCACTATAAGAGTAAGAGTTTTCATATACCACATGACACCCAAGCATTTAAGAACATTTCATAAAACTACCACCGACATCATGTTATTGACATATGCAATTCCTACCGCCATACGGAAATGAAAACAAAATCAATAGTTTTAACATTCAAAACACATAAAATAGTAGCAATCAAGTCAATCATAAGGTATTCATTTGTTAAATTGCTAATAGGTAGAATTGTAAAATGAGCTTAAGAGGGAATTAGGACATACCTCATTTTTTTGCTCGAAGAGCAAGCTCAACTGCTACTAAGGCGGTCAATAGTGTGAGCGTTATGACCACCGTACATCCACAGGCAAGAGCTGGTCCAAACTGATACAACCAGCAAAATGCAGAGTTTCATTATAAGTTACAGCCAACTACAAAGAACATCATAATATTGCATAGTTTTGATGTTAATAAATGGAATTGTCTCACCTTCATAGTAGTAATTATTGATAAGGGGAAATTCCATGGATTAATAGAAGCTACCACACCAACATGCTGCCAATTCATGAAGTACTATCAAAACACAATATTAGGAGATGACAACTTCTAAAGAATTTTTCTCTTTCATTTTTCAAATGTCATAGTACCTTGCTGGAAATAGAATGATGAGGTTTCTTGATGGTTTTCACTGTCATACATTCCCTCATTATCAAGGTCATACAATTCGACCCACATTTAAAAAAAAATCATGCCTGCAATCCGATCACATTTATTATTTACTATAGACTGTCCGAAAATATCCCCAAAATCTTCTAAATTGTCAGAAAGTATCAAAAAACACATTTAAGCATGTCAAAACACTGATAAAGTTTGCTTCGAAGTGTTGAAAGAGTGAGTAGATCAATTTGTTTAGTAGAAAACTCTGCAATTCGCTAAACAGGAAATTACCACGTACCGCAACTCTTTAGAACTTCATGTGTTCGGTCCTGCTTCCGAAGGCCCTGAAAAGACATCAAACTCATAGGACCCCTATGACCAGACACGTCATGGTAAAACAAACTAATTCACTGTAACGTAACTAAATCTTCGAATTGCACATTCATTCTAACAGTAGTATAAGCAAGTATTTGGACAATAAGCTAAGGAATAATGACATAACATATATGTAAAATGAAAAGAGAAAGAGAAAGATGGCATACCAACATAATTGATAGAAAAAGTGCAATTTAGTGTTGTCTTTGCTTAATATGAGGTTCTTGCAGTTTTTGCTTAATTCTTTTGGACATTATTCACCTGCATCAAGCCATCAACCAAAAACTTAATCAAATATTAACCCATTTGAAAGCATCAGTGAATTCAACAACCTAAAAAAACAAAAACTGCAATTGATAACGTATTTAGCTTCAAACACATTTCATCAAACACATGGTGTACATAAAATCCCTTTATAAGCAGTTTTTTATATGCAATCCCAAACAACATCTTTAATCTTTATTATCATAAAAAACAAAAAAACACGAACATTACCATCATCCAGGTTGATATAAAAACATGTAACTGAGACAAAAAAATATCAAAATGAAAATTTTAACCTGTGATTGATAGTACCACGAATCAGGCGTCAATTAGGTCGCGGAATAATTTGCCGACAATAATCATTTGTTATGGAACGGTTTCGGATTTGATTTAATTTTTATGGATCTATTGATTTTGTGTTTTTTGGTTAGGGTTTGTGATTGGGGATCTTGTGTGCGTGTTTTTTTTATTGTGGGTTAACTAATTTGGGGGATAAATTGATTTGGGGTAAACTGATTTAGGGTTTTCAAATTGTTTTATGATACAGGGAAATCAGTTTTTGGGTAAATTAATGTGGGAGCGAATATTTTGGAGCTAAAATGATTGTGGTCCATTGGATCAAATTAAATGCCAGGTGTAATTATCTGATGGGTTTCCTTGAAAAAACCTTGTTTTACATAGGAGTTGTTATTATTATTTTTTGCTGATAAAATAATTGGTGTGATAAAATAATTGGTGTGACAGGAATTATGAATGTGTAATTGGTGTAATGATGAATATTGGTAAAGAAGAAAGAAAGAATACAATTTGACTTTGACTTTCTTAGTTCTACCCACAAAAGAAACTAATAGTATGTCATTCCAATTGTGTACATGTAAAAGAAAAATGCTCATGTATTAGTCAAATACGTGACAATAATGTGTTCCGATACGGTCAAGTATTTTAAATATGGTTTATTGTTATAATAGGAGTCTTAATTGAGCGGTGTTGCCATACGGTCAAATATTTTAAATGAGGTTTATTGTTACAGGGGGACATGTTCTAAAACACATAATTTATAACCACTGTATTTTTATAAGTATATAATTCGCACATTTGGCCAAGTCACACATTCGCACATCTAAAAATTAAGTACATTTTCACTTTACAACAACCACATATGGGGACACGTTATAAAACACATAATTTATAACCACCATATTTGTATAAGAGACGTACGCATGGTACTTTATGCCATGTATAAACAATAAGTATATAATTCGCACATTTGGACAAGTAGCACATTCGCACATCTAAAAATTAAATACATTTTCACTTTACAACAACCACATATGGGGACACGTTATAAAACACATACTTTATAACCACTATATTTGTATAAGAGACGTACTCATGGTACTTTATGTCATGTAGAAACAATGATTATATAATTCTCACATTTGGCTAAGTCGCACATTCGCACATCTAAAAGTTAATTACATTTTAACTTTACAACAACCACATATGAGGACACGTTATAAAACACATACTTTATAACCACAATATTTGTATAAGAGACGTACTCATGGTACTTTATGCTATGTAGAAACAATAGGTATATAATTCGCACATTTGGCTAAGTCACACATTTAAAAATTAAGTACATTTTCACTTTACAACAACCACATATGGGGACACGTTATAAAAAACATAATTTATAACCACCATATTTGTATAAGAGACATACTCACGATACTTTATGCCATGTATAAACAATAAGTACATAATTCGCACATTTAGCAAAGTCGCACATTCGCACATCAAAAAATTAAGTACATTTTCACTTTACAACAACCACATATGGGGACACGTTATAAAACACATAATTTATAACCATCATATTTGTATAAGAGACGTACGCATGGTACTTTATGCCATGTATAAACAATAAGTATATAATTCGCACATTTGGCCAAGTCACACATTCGCACATCTAAAAATTAAGTACATTTTCACTTTACAACAACCACATATGGGGACACGTTATAAAACACATAATTTATAACCATCATATTTGTATAAGAGACGTACGCATGGTACTTTATGCCATGTATAAATAATAAGTATATAATTCGCACATTTGGACAAGTAGCACATTCGCACATCTAAAAATTAAATACATTTTCACTTTACAACAACCACATATGGGGACACGTTATAAAACACATACTTTATAACCACTATATTTGTATAAGAGACGTACTCATGGTACTTTATGTCATGTAGAAACAATGATTATATAATTCTCACATTTGGCTAAGTCGCACATTCGCACATCTAAAAGTTAATTACATTTTAACTTTACAACAACCACATATGAGGACACGTTATAAAACACATACTTTATAACCACAATATTTGTATAAGAGACGTACTCATGGTACTTTATGCTATGTAGAAACAATAGGTATATAATTCGCACATTTGGCTAAGTCAAACATTTAAAAATTAAGTACATTTTCACTTTACAACAACCACATATGGGGACACGTTATAAAACACATAATTTATAACCACCATATTTGTATAAGAGACGTACTCACGATACTTTATGCAATGTATAAACAATAAGTACATAATTCGCACATTTAGCAAAGTCGCACATTCGCACATCAAAAAATTAAGTACATTTTCACTTTACAACAACCACATATGGGGACACGTTATAAAACACATAATTTATAACCACTATATTTGTATACGAGACGTACACATGGTACTTTATGCCTTGTAGAAACAATAAATATATAATTCGCACATTTGGGTAGTTCGCACATTCGCACATCTAAAATGTATATCCGTTCTCATTTTACAACAACCACACGTAGGGACACGTTATAAAACACACTTTTTATACCAACTATATTTGTATAAGAGACGTACTCATGGTACCTTATGCCTTGTAGAAATAATAATTATATAATTCGCACATTTGGCCAGTTCGCACATTCGCACATCTAAAATGTATATACGTTCTCACTTTACAACAACCACACGTGGGGACACGTTATAAAACACATCTTTTATAACCACTGTATTTGTATAAGAGACATACTCATGGTACCTTATGCATTGTAGAAACAATAATTATATAATTCGCACATTTGGCCAGTTCGCACATTCGCACTTCTAAAATGTATATCCGTTCTCACTTTACAACAACTACACGTGGGGACACGTTATAAAACACATCTTTTATACCAACTATATTTGTATAAGAGACGTACCCATGGTACTTTATGCCATGTAGAAATAATAAGTATATAATTCGCACATTTGGCCAAGTCGCACATTCGCACATCTAAAAATTAAATACATTTTCACTTTACAACAACCACATATGGAGACACGTTATAAAACACATAATTTATAACCATTATATTTGTATACGAGACGTACTCATGGTACTTTATGCCATGTATAAACAATAAGTATATAATTCGCACATTTGACCAAGTCGCACATCTAAAAATTAAATACATTTTCACTTTACAACAACCACATATGGAGACACGTTATAAAACACATAATTTATAACCACTATATTTGTATACGAGACGTACTCATGGTACTTTATGCCATGTATAAACAAAAAGTATATAATTCGCACATTTGACCAATTCGCACATTCGCACATCTAAAAATTAAATACATTTTCACTTTAAAACAACCACATATGGATATCCGAAAAAATAATTAGAATTTACTAAAAAGATTGGGTTTTATGAAATGTCAGTTTTAGAGCTCATATAAAAGTTTTCCATATTCGGATATCCAAATTGAAAAAAACTTAGCTAAAATAATGGCTATAACATAAAATCATAATCGAAAATTTTGGATATCCGAAAACCGAAAAACAAAAAAACCGAAAACCGAAATATACCAAACCAAACTTTTGGTGCGGAGTTTGGTTTTAAAAAACATAAAACCTAACTTTTGGATCAGGTTTGGTTTTAGCCAAAAAGCGCCCCAAACCGCCGCATGCTTACCTCTACCTAATATATAACCAAAATAAATTAAAATATAATTACAAAAAGCAGAACATTGTCTTTTTGTGAATTGGCCCTAATTTGGTTTCAATGTGAATTCATATTCATATTCATATTCATATTCATATTCATATTCATGTGTACAAAATCCTCAAAATTGTCTTTGATTGTAGTGTCGGAATCAATATAGCAAAATCACTACCTCTTGAGAAAATATATAAATGTAATAACAAAATCAAACAACCTGTTACATCTGTTCCAATATTCATCATCACACCAATTACACATTCATAATTCATGTCGCACCAATTACTTTATCAGTAAAAAATAATAACAGCAATATTACATCCTTAAGTTGGAGTCGCATATTGCATTGTTAAACTTCTTTGTTTGACAAGCTCGTGAAGATCTTGAACGATTTTGAATACAAAATTGGACCAAACCACTATGGACCAATTGAAGGTGAGATCATCTGTTAAAAAGCACTCCTAATGGTCCTAAGCATATCGCAACAATATTTCATTATCAGATACTTTTTAAGTTAAAATGTAGTCATGTACCCATTTTTAATCATTAGAAATACTTTGACCTCAAGATTGCAAAGGCTTTTTATACGTTTTGACAAAATCTTAAACATCTTCCTAGAACTATTATCTGGAATGTTGCAACTTGAAGTTAAAGTTTGCCTGCAAAATTTATAAACAAAGGCGATAAAATGACTTCCAATGCAAGTTGAACAGATTTTATGAGACTTAAAGGCACTATTTATAATATATGCTTATTATGTTGTAATGAAAAATCACCCAATTTCCTCCATAAACCATTAACAAGCTAATATCTCGGCATGAACTCAGAACCTATGTATAAAACATATATGAATTCTAAAAAATTAAGATTATTAGAAATATGAAATCTTACCAAGTCGAGCAAGTCTGTTGACCCAGCTAGGAATCGCCATTTTGGTCAACCTTAGACACATATCATTACAGAAGTGATTACAGTTTCTCGTGATAAGATTATAACTGTTTCTTGAGTACTTTGCTGCCAATTTCTCAATGAACGCACGAACCTCTCTTGGACCAAAATCTGTTCTCCCTATCAATATTGATTTCCTAAATGTGAAGCTTAGGCATTTCCTAGGTTCCACTTCAACAATTCCCTTTGTCGAATGTTCATGTGCGTCAAATGCAAGGTAAATTAAACTTTCTAAATACTTTATCATATCCATAAACTAACCGTTAGTGGAAAATTAAAGCTCACAAAATTTTGCAAAAGAATTTACAAGATTGTGTGTACAGCCATGCACTAAGTCTTCGCAAGATCACAAGCTGTCAAAACAGTTGCCCGTGTAGTTCGAACCTGATCGGGAGTACAGACTACCTCCGCCGTGGCTTAATCACAAGCAGGATGAATAATCTGAGGCCCGATATCTAAGCCCAACTCTACAGGGTTAAGTAAACCGACCATCTATGGTTCAAGGATGCCCGGATCTACACGCTGATCCGTTTCCCCCCAAAGATTCCCATAGAATAGCCGATTACCACCGGAATGATACAACACTTGGATCGATTGCAAAGACAAAAGCAAAAGGTTTCCAACGCTCGCACTTGAAAATTGTTTTGTAAAATTGTGTGAAGTTTGATTTCCCAAAACAGCCATCTAACTATGTAACAGTTTTTTCAAATCACTAGCAATCAAATAACAGTTTACGATACACTATTCAGGTTTTAATTACCAAAACCTAACAATAAAAAACGTGACATGTTTGATTGGTTCAACGCATAAGTAGCAACTTTTCCCAAAAGTGCCAACACATTCGTTGATCTGGTGAGAAACAAAACATAGATTTATGATTTGTTGTAGAAAGCAATTACTTAAGGAAAGAGCCACAAATTATGGAAGAGAAGAATATTTACTTTCTGGAATACCAGTGAAGAAACTTCAAGCGACTTTCCGCAGGTAAATCTCTATTAATCGACTCAATAGCATTAGCAAATTCCAAACGAAGAAGGGATTCCCGGGGTTTTTTTTCTCTGGTCTGTAAAAAAGATGGTGATGGACGTAAGTAAAAGAGACCATGGCAGGGAGGCTAAAATGTCAGAGCAAAATTTAATTGAATTGTAAAACAGGAGATTGTTTACCTTAACTAAATTCAATATAATGATTGGATTTCCATATCTACTGTACAGATTCTGGAAGTGGAGCCTGGTTGCCTCATAATTATGTACGTTCTTCGACACTAAACGAATAAATAATGGTTAGCAAATTATAAAACGGAAATCAATAACTAGGCTGTTGCTTATACTTACAGACAATGTCAGGCTTCATATTCAATCGTGATGTTTCCTGTGACCAGAACAAGGGTATTGAACCTCGATTTTGAACGATAGAACTTATATGCACGGGACATCCTTCTGGAACATCTTCAAAAACTATCTGCTCTGTTTCAACATCATTGGCAACACACGCCCCACCGAATTCACCCCTCTTTTCAGATATCTAAACAATATATAGAAAAAATGAGTCATGCGAGACTGCTACCTACTTCAGCATGGCACAGATGAGGGTCGTATATACGATGACACAATGAGTCATGTGAGACTGCTACCTACTTCAGCATGGCACAGATGAGGGTCGTATATACTCCACACATGCTAAACTTATGTTTTATTCAGTTGCATAATGACACAAATTAATGATTTACTTAGACAGATGTAATACCAGCGAATCCATAACCAGTTAATGATTTACATAAAGACCACGTCAAAAAGATGCACATATATTGGAAACAATACAAAATATGCAGATAACTTCATCACAGAGCTTAAGTGTCATATAATTGATCAAGCCCGGTAATCTACAGTACATGCATCAAGTATGTTAACAAACATTAGCTATCACCAGCACACACACAAAACTCAGTGAGCTTATAAGCTTGTGAGTACTTGTCTCGGACTTTGAGTAACTCCACGTTACAATGGTATCTTTCATATGGTCACAGTTTTCCAGAAAAAAAAAAGAAGCCAAAACTTGGAACAAGAATTATAAATAGTGATTTTGTAGATATGGCATGAGAACAGCAGACATTGCTACCAAGTGTCAATACAATAGAGAGAATGATTATCATATAAGATTTTAGGTGGAAGAGAAGGAAAAGTAGCAAAGATAACGCCATAAATTCAAATATATAAAACATGGACAAATTTTATCTGTAACAAATTGGTTCAGCACTACGAGAATATAAATATACAGCTTTTTTAAAAGGGAAAGACACATGAGAATAACGTAATTAGGCATTGGATCACTCACAACCTCGCAATGAACAATATACACCTAAAGAGAATAACTTATTTCTTGCAAACAAATTATACCTAGAGAAGAATAATACCTTTAACGGGAATAAAAAACAACTAACAATAACCTAGGAGTAGTAGATTGTGGTAGCTAAAGCAAAATCCAGAAGCAAAGATTTACAGAAGTCGTGCAGACTTACTGTCCATAGAATCAGTCACAAACACCTAAAAACACACAATTCCAAAAGCAATCCACCCCTTTACACATAAATGGATCGAAACAGTATTTGTTAAACATAAGTAAAATTATTAAAACTTAACAAGTACAATCAAACTGTAACAATCCATATCCAATTCCTAAACAGTCAAACCACTAAAATTTAAATCTAAACAACAGAATACAATAACAATCAAGATCGAATAACTCGAAAAACCCTAACAATCAAGAATCAAACTCTAACAATCCATTTCCATACAAACCCTAACTATAGTCTAATAATCCATTTCCATACAAACCCTAACACAAAACCATCTACAATCAACAATAAAATGAAGAAAATCACTCAAAGGTCATCTTCAACGCAGATCTTAAACAAATCAATGAAAATATAACTTACATGAGGTCTGGACATTTTCTTCTTTAACGGTGTTTTTGATCGTGAATTTGTATCGTCCCTTTGATCGGTGTTTTTGTAGCGTGTTTATGATCGGTGTTTTTGATTTTGATCACTACAGTGTTTTTGATTTTGATCACTACGGTATTTGTTAAAGTGTTTATGATCGGTGTTAGAAATAAATAAAATTATTAAAAGTAATATTTTCACTTAATAAGTTAAAATTATTAAAAGTAACAAGTACAATTTTTATTGTTATTAAAATGGGTTTTGTCTTTTCCAAGAAATCTCCAAGTACAAAGTAAGATTTTGGAAAGATTTTGGAAATAAATAAAATTATTAAAAGTAATATTTTCACTTAAGACCCTACGCGCCTGACCTTATCTAGACTTATATCCTATGTAGTTATCTCGGTCAAAAATCTCGTATCGTTCAAGGTCCGATATTTGAAATAGCGGTTTTCGCGGTGAGATATCGGTTTTTAGATATCGGATATATATATATATATATATATATATATATATATATATATATATATATATATATATATATATATATATATATATATATATATATATATATATATATATATATATTCCATTTTATCCTATTTACTTATTATTCTTAATTATATATCTTTAATTATATGTTGCAAAATTTACATTATATATGATTTTGATTAAGTTTTGAGCTTAAAATTCACTAATTTATTTATTGGGCCTATTGTATAAGTTTTTTAATGGGCCAAAAAAATCACTGGTACTATATTAGGTTAGGGTTTTTATCACAGCCCCATACTCTTTCACTCCTGTTCTCTCTCTCTCTTCACCCTTTTCTCTTCTCCACTTCAAGAAAACCAGATCTGAAGATAAACCCCAAAACCAGATCTGAAGATAAACCAATTCGTGCTAAACAAAAGGCTTAAATTAAAACAAAATCAACAAAAATCGAAACCCCAAAACCAGATCTGAAGATAAACCGACGTTGACCGGTGTTGACCGCCTAATTCGTAGTTCTCAAAATATCGCCGATTTCTCGAATATATCGCCGATTTCAAAATATCGGAAAAATATCGCCAAATCTCGCCGATATTATCGAATCCGAGATTTTGGGGCGATATTTTGAACCGATATTATTTTTAGTCGCGATATCCGAGATCTCGCCGAGATATCGGCGAGATATCGGCGAGATTAACTACACAGCTTATATCCCACATAAAAGAACTTATTGCATCACTTCATTACAACTACTGCATCAATCAATCAAACACACACACAAACACTTTTCCACAATCAAAACACTACGCGTCTAACCTAATCTAGACTAATATCCCACATACAAGAACTTAGTGCATCACTTTATTACAACTACTGCATCTATCAATCAAATGCACTCAAATAAAATTATCGACATCTAAAACACAATGCGCGCTACCTAATCGAAAAATATTTGCCACAAAACATAACCTACTGCATTACTTCTTAACAACTACTGCATCTAGTATTCAAGTACACTTAAAATCTAAAACTCACTACGCGTCACCTAATCAAAAAATATTTGCTACAATTAAAATCTACTGCATCTTAGTTAAAATTAAAAACTACTGTATGTAAGTTAAAATTAAAAGTACTGCATCATAATTTAAAATATAATAATTACTTGATGATACGCAATCGGTTTTTCCGGTTCATCTTTTTTTTTTTCTTCCTTTTTTCTTGTATAAGCAGGATCAACCATCCTATTACTCTTTCTATTTGCTAAATCTATAAACAAAATACACGATTATAGAAAAATAAATAACAAAATCGATGCAGTAAAAAATGTTTATCGATAAAAAATATGGTGTAAGATCTGGAATATTCGTCCTTACCATCGGTGATGCAGTAGGTTGCTTCGATAATCAATAGATTTGGTTCAGAAATTATAAGGGTTTTCTGTTGATTGATTAGTGTGTGTTTGAAGAGAGTCAATTTAGGGTTATGAAATAATCGGTTCCATTTGAGAACTGGAAGAGAGAGAGAGTAAATTTTGGGCTATGAAATTACCCGATGTATTCAATTTTCATTACTACATCTTTGCCCTTCAAGTTTCAATTTTCATCTTGCAAGTTAGATCTAACGGTTGAGATAACTTCTCATCCTTCTCATTTTAAGCCCCTTCTCATTGTATCCCCACCTATCTTAACTAATTATAAAGGCTGAATAGACACAACCAAAAGCCGGACCTCACTCCAAACCAAAAGTGAAAAGTTGAACTTTCTATAATCCTCATTTTACCCTTGTCCATACAATAGACAAAACCTAAAACCAAACCTCACTCTAAACCCAAGTTTGACATTCAACCACCCACACCTGCATCAAAGCCTAAATTTACACACATCAAACCAACATCCCATCCTAAAAACTTACCGAACCAACAAAACCACAAACACGCATCCTCCATCCCATTTACTTCCACTTTATTTCTTAAAAAAACACACACACACACATACATTTATTCCATTTCTCTCTCTAATACTCACTTCTCTCTATAAACTAAAAATGGTGTCGCCACCATTGCCACCATCTTCGCCATCAGCGATGGTTTCATTGATGTTTCCGGTTGATGGTTTTGAGCTACCTAGGAGGTTTTGGTGTGTGGCTATTATGGTTTAAGAAGAAAGGTTTTCATATTTTTTTTGTTACACAACCAAAAAAAAACAACACACACACCAACCAAACACTCTCATATACAAACCAACACACAAAAACCCACCACCACCACCACCACACCCAAACTACCGCTGCACTTCACCACCACGAAATAACGAAACCTTAAAACCGCCGCACCTCACCACCACAAAATAAGTTTAATTTGTAGAGATCTATTATTTTTTTTTATAAATATATATATTCATTTGTAGATCTATTGTTTTTTTTATAGATCCATACATATTTTTTCTAGATCTATATATTTTGTTTGTAGATCTATTGTTTCTTTTATAGATCTAACGTTTTTTGTATTTTTTTGATAGTGCCGCCTCTCGCCGGAAAATTTTTTGGTCGCCGGAAAATATATAAGGTATTTTTCGTTAATATTTTTCGTATTTGGTATTTTTTTGTGAATATTTTTCGTTAAAATTTGAGGTATTCTTCGTTAATAGTTTCTACCGGTAAAATTTTATTTCTCGCCGGAATATTTTTTTTCGTTAATATTTCTCGCTGGAAAATTTGCGTTAATATTTTTCGTTAATATTTTTTCCTTATTCATAGATCTATATGTTTTTTTTAAGGTTAGCCGCCCGAAAAATTTGATGACGCGCCAGAAAATTTGCTGCCTCGCCGGAAAAACTTATGTGATTGTACTTGCTTCTCACTTTTTTTTTTTTTTTTTTTCTTTTTTTTCCTTTTTTTGTTATTTTTTTCTTTTTATTTTATCTTTTAACTCCGATAGTAAAAACATAACCACACACAAAATTATGAACCATTGGAAAAAGCAAAAAGGTAATGAAAACACCATGTGCTACTTTCTACACGTCACTCTCCTTATTGCTTTATTCACAGTCGAGATTTGTCTTGCTGGTGGGATCTCCGACTCGCACCTTCTTGACCTATCATTTCAACCTAATTTGAGCCTATTTTTATTTGAACCGAATAGAGATATGAATCCGACAATCATTTTTGTGTCTGTATCCTTCAAGTATTTTTAATTGTTTGTCATTTTTGTACCATGGCACCATCCATGCTTAAGGGTTGTTTAGTCATTTCAAACTACTAATCATTCCTAATTTGAGCTTATTTTTTGTCTGTATTCTTAAAGGGTGGGTTATCCGGACGGTCCCCAAAATTGTTAGCCGGACGGTCCCTTTTTTTTTTTTTTTTTTTGTTTTTGTTTTTTTGTTTTTTTTTTTTTTTTTATAATTTTGTTTATATCAAAAAGCTATAAACCTGAAAGTGCAGAACAGAAAATATAAAGTTTAATAAGACAAACACTTAAAACTGTCAGAAATACGGAACAGAAACTGACAAGAAACTGTGTTGTACTGGAAGAAAGTGGGGGACAAGGGGAAAAGGACAAGGGGACATGTGGGGTCACCCCCGTCCAGTTAACATAACCCATTCTTAATTGTTACTCGTATGATATTATGCGCTATTAAAGTTTCCACTTGCATAATTAAAGTTTCTACTAGCTAAGATGGATACATAGACATGTGAAAAAGTTGAAAGAGTACAACTTTAATTTGAAAAACTAGCTCCTTTTCATTACTTTTTCGAAGATTGTGTAAAAGTTTTGATCGGACAAAGTAAATAGACTAATTTGGAATCTCGAGAAGGTTCTCATTGGGATAGGTTATTAAGTTCATTTCTCGATGAAAGCGAAACCATTTCAAAGGATAAGTGATTAGGACACACGATTATCGTTTAAAAGAAAATGATACCTAAATAATTAAACATGGTCGACTTTTGAGACAAATAAAAGTTCATAATACTTTCGGTAAATAACTTTTTACATAATAAGTGTTGGCAAATTGAAGTATTTAAGAGACTCATATAAGACACCCATATGCCACCATATCTCGATTGAATGAAAGTAACGTCCTTCCCACTATACACTTTCTATTTGGTACTTTGGTAGTATTGTTTTCGGCTTTTCGCATCAACATGTTCACTGTCGTCATAATAATTTATCATACAAAAAAAAAAAAAAAGAAAAAAAAGAACGTGGTTGATATATTATGATCCTTAATCAATATTTCAGTTATGATGCTAATAATTGATTATCTTAGAAAGTGGCTAATGCGTTTGACGCTATAGACATTTCGTCATTTTGGGATCGAAGTTATGATTAGTTATTTGCGTTCAATCACGATTAAGTTTACACCTCAAATTATTTTTGTTCAGTCATGATTAAGTTTGCACCTCAACTGTTATATATAAAGAAGTTTTGCGTAATGAATCTTATTTGATCTTATGTATATTAGAAGTTTAGAACTATTAACGATTGAATTCTGGATATGTCATATTTTGGCCATGTTTGGCGCGGACTGAAACCGACAATAAAAAGGAAATATCGAACTGCCAAAAACTAAATGGTTTCGGTTTTATAAAAACTGAATATTTTGGTTTGGCTTCGGTTTTAGCCAAATATCGACCCAAACCGAACCGTGCACACCCCTATGATAAAGGGTGTGATGTAAAGTACGGAGTATTTTTTTAAGTAAGTAAAGAAGACACGTGGATCACACAATCCATGTTAAATATATTACTATAGATAAAAAGTTTGAAAGGCATAAGAAAAAAAAAATCCTTAACTTTATAAAGTAAAATTATAATCGAGTTAAATACATTAATTAAATATATATTTATTAAAATCGATTACGGCAACTTACAATAATAACATAGAAAAATAGAGTCACATGCTTAAATCAACGTTACCGAATTTTGTTAAAAACTATAAAAAGTCGCCGCTATGTGTCCATGCTATCAGCCCTAAAAGTTTTTCGTAAAGAATTTCCTAACACTACGAACATAGTGTGTCGAAAGGAAATTATTCGCCGTCATACTATTGTCGAAAACTAGACACCGCTGCAGATAGGCGCGAGTACTCGGTTTTCAAACTAAAGAGAACACAATTCCCTATTCGCCTTAGCTTTGCGATGACTATTAATAAAGCTCAAGGCCAAACAATTTCAAATGTGGGTGTCTATTTGCCCAACTCTGTTTTCTCGCATGGCCAGCTTTATGTGGCATTGTCTAGAGGGATATCCCGTAGAACAACAAAGGTATTGGTTAAACCAGTCAAAGAGTTCCGTCAACCAGGAATCTACACCTCAAATGTCGTGTATTAAGAAGTTTTACGCGACGAGTAACGTGTGTTGTTAGTTTTTGTCTCATAACTGATGTAATGTTTTACTTTCAGTTTCATTAAATGTTTTTATATGTTGTTTGCTAGATGTTAAGAATTTTTTTCTAGACTTTAGTTATCGTATAGTACAACCGTTTGCAATTACATTCTGATCGATTCACGTTCTATTTTGAACGCTACACAAAACACTCACCATAATATCACAAATCGTTAATTATCTGCCGCTACGAATTCCGTTACTATGCACGGGTACTCGCCTAGTATATATATATATATATATATATATATATATATATATATATATATATATATATATATATATATATATATATATATATATACTCTGTTAAGTGCTGGAACTGCGAGAACTCTTCTAGACCAATAAGATTTTTTTTAATATTAAAGATTATTATTTAATCATAATGGTATTTTAGTAAAATACAATTTTTATATTATTTTCGAATTTTTTATTAAATCCCGTTTCAAAAAATTCCTTAATTTTCGGATTTATTTTTTATTTTTTTTTATTTTTTTATTTATTTATTTATTTTTTTTTTGTTAATGTGTATCCAGAATATTACAAGAACATATGTGTTTTTGTTTCATTTTTTTTTTTTTGAAAAAAATTAAATGCATGCATGTTTTTTAAATAATGTAAATTTATATGTGTTTCTATAATGTAATTGTTCACATTTTTTTAGCAACCTATCAATATTTTTGTCTAACAATTATTTTTTAAGAAGTTTGAAACACAAATCAAAGAAAATAAATCATTATAAAAGAAAAAAATAAGATTCATATACTTAAATGTTACATTCCACTTAATTACAAGAACATAAAACACGTATGCAATAATAGTATATCTTCAAAAATCACAAATTATCTTCATGTATATTTTTGTTCATCCACTTCTCGGTCTTCAATGATATCGTCATCTTCATCAATCTGAAACAAGCATGCACAAAAACAATTAAACCATAAACAAATAATAAATAAAAAATAATCCTAACAACTATTATAACGCATATGCACAATCTTGTATATATCAAACATATTTTTAATCGTAAACACATATAAAAAACAACTATCAAACACATATGCCCACTCTTTCAAGGATTTTATACCAACAATAAAAACATATATGTACCATTTCATTGATTTTATACAGTATTAACCTAAATGTGTACTGCAAAACAAGTATGTTCAAACAAGTATGTTCACGGAAAAAAAACAAGTATGTTCAAACACGAATTCCACGTTTAATCTATAGATGTATTATCTACACATGAAAAACATACATGTTATGCACATACATGTTATGCAGAGTTTAAGAGTTTAAAACATATATGCACAGTTCAAAACATTTTTTAAGTGACCCTAATCATCAAACAATGGACCCAATCTCGACCCAATCTCGACATAAAGCATACAATTACAAATAATATTAGATTTATAGAAATTAATATGATATGGTCAATGTAATAGTATGAATGATATAAAAATTAATAACTAAAAAATTGCAATATCCTACTTAGCTTCAATGCCACTATGACCTTCCATCACGCCATGTGCAATAACAGCAAGAATTATTGCATTTGCATTCACCTTAAAAGTCCAAATGACCGACACTAATATATAAAACACACGTATACTTGAATGATGAACAGACTTGTATTTCAGACAGTCTACATAATCAAAAGACACGAGATACAAACCTTAACAAGGTGAACAGCCTCCTTAAGATCAAGAGCAACTTTCTTCCCATCACCCTCGTCCTCTTGTTTATCGACCTTAACCAAAACCGGAAAGGGAACCTTTTGCTCCTCTTCTTGACCCCGAAACACCCGTCTCATAACCCGATTCTCGGCTTCAATCTTTCTCCTCTCAGCCTCCAAATCCACACCCTCACCCTCATCATCACCACCCACCCTATCCTCCGACAAAGGTGCCACCTTTTGTCCATAAGAAACCGGGTTATTAAAATCCCTTACAAACCTGACATCTACACGGCTTAAGGGTCTTGTGGGTTCATTTGGGTCGGGTTGTTTTTCAGATTTGACAACGTATGAAACGGGTTGGATTGGTGTGGGTTCTGGTCTTTAGGGTTTATTGGTTTCATTGGGATCTGATGGTAAGGATGGTGATGAACAGAGTGATCTATGGAGTGATTGGAATGGTGAACTTGAATGATAGAGAGATGGGTTTGGTTATGGTGGCTGTGAAACAATAGGGATAAAGAAAGGCGGTTAGGGTTTTGATAAAATAAAAGTGACGGATTTTTTCTAATTAGATGGACGGTTTTAATGCCCTTAATTTAGGAGGGTTTTTAAAATTGTTAGACATAAAATTCCTATATTGCCCTTCGAGCCAAAAAGGAAAATATTTGTACTTTTAATTAATTACATTAATGGCACAATCAATTATAGCCATTGATCAAACTCATCTAACGGTGTAAAGAGAGTTCTCGCACTTAACAGGGTTCTGAAAATAAAGAAACACTATATATATATATATATATATATATATATATATATAGGGAGACTTTCTTGCGAAAACCATCTTATCTGCGAGAACTGACAGAACCACCAAAAAACATACATGCACGCCTTTTAAAATAAAATAAAAATATATGCAAATCATCAATAATCATAAGTATCCACATATGTTCTTCAATATCATCATGAACTTATCATCTTTTTTCACAAAAACCTTACACACGGCCTCAATATTGTCGTTGCACGCCTTATAAGAACATACATGCACACCTTCAAAGAAAAATTTTGTATTTTCAATTTCTTATCAAATTCTTTAGAACAACCATGTTTTTTTAAAAACATATATGTTGTTTTTAGAACATATGTGCAAAAATACAATTATTGAAGGCGTGCCATGTATGTTTTTGGTGGTTCTGTCAGTTCTCGCAGATAAGATGGTTCTCGCAAGAAAGTCTCACTATATATATATATATATATATATATATATATATATATATATATATATGGGGAGCTTTATTTTCAGAACCCTGTTAAGTGCGGGAACTGCGAGAACTCCAAATTTGCATTAGAAAACGTGCATGTTCATATAAAACATGTATGTTTTCTTACATATACCTTAATACACATACCTGCGTATTAAGGTGTATGTAAGAAAATATACATGTTTTATATGAACATGCATGTTTTCTAATGCAAAATTGGAGTTCTCGCACTTAACAAGGTTCTGAAAATAAAAACCATTTTGCATTGATCTGTTGCACTTAACACGTTTTATATGAACATGTGTGTTACTCAAGTATGTGTATTAAGGTGTATGTAAGAAAACATACATGTTTTATATGAACATGCATGTTTTCTAATGCAAAATTGGAGTTCTCGCAGTTCCCGCACTTAACAGGGTTCTCAAAATAAAGATACACTATATATATATATATATATATATATATATATATATATATAGTGAGACTTTCTTGCGAGAACCATCTTATCGGCGAGAACTGACAGAACCACCAAAAACATACATGCACGCCTTCAATAATTGTATTTTTGCATATATGTTCTAAAAACAACATATATGTTTTAAAAAAAACATGGTTGTTCTAAAGAATTTGATAAGAAATTGGAAATACAAAAATTTTCTTTGAAGGTGTGCATGTATGTTCTTATAAGACGTGCAATGACAATATTGCGGCCGTGTGTAAGGTTTTTGTGAAAAAAGATGATGAGTTCATGATGATATTGAAGAACATAGGTGGATACTTACGATTATTGATGATTTGCATGTATTTTTATTTATTTTAAAAGGCGTGCATGTATGTTTTTTGTGGTTCTCTCAGTTCTCGCAGATAAAATGGTTCTCGTAAGAAAGTCCCCCTATATAATATATATATATATATATATATATATATATATATATATATATATATATATATATATATATATATATATATATATATATATATATATATATATATTATAGTTGTATAATTCGTTTGTCATGTCCGATTATGTTGATTTTAGAAGTAGGACATAATGTATGTGACGCTCATTACGTATTAGTTAAATGGTTTGAGGAAATTTAATATAACGTTAATTTTGGGGAAACTTTAACTGAGTTTGCATTAGTAATTCATTATGTTTCATTCTAATACATCTTTAGTTTATACCTTGTCAATCTTTGTTCAAGTCAAGTTTGATACAACATCCCTTGTTTTTATTAGTGACGTTTATATTATTTGACTTAGTTTTAGAATAGCAAAGTAAGTGTCACTCGTATATATTACTCGGCACGCGTGTTATTGCCTAACTTACGTGTAAATGGGTTCGTCATTTATTTCACTTGGGTTCCACATTTTAACTACACATGAGTTTACACTTATATTTATATTTCATTTTCGCCGATTTTATGTGCTACCATAGGTGAAATCTTGAAATAACATATATAGTGCTAAATGGTTTAGTTATTGTTGTCATGTTTTATATTACGGCGATTCACGTTCCATGCTAGCTCAAATGAAATTTCATTTTGTATTCGGTTATTCAAGTCTTTACACATATACGTATTAGTCATTACAAAAAAAATGTTTTCGTGGTCGGCTCATGTAGATTTAATTTGACGACAATTTATCTTATAAGTATTAACTAAGTTTTATATATATAAAGCTTTGTACCTCTTTTATTGTTTTTATATTCTACTATATATGAAATTGTGAGTTGTTACAAATATAATCTAAATGGTTCAATTATGGTTGTCGAGTTTCTAAATTGCTGCTATTCAAGTTTTAAGTACATATGTGTTAGTTCAAGGTAAATATTAATTGTGCATTCGGCTATATAACTTTTATATGTCTCATGAACGGCTATGAATTTTTAACTTGGCGACAATTACTTCTATAAATATTAACTGAATTGCATACTTGTCACTAGTTGGGCTGCGGCCCACTGAAATTGGAGGAGGGGAGATGGATTTCTAATGGGTCAAGCTACTAGTGATCACCTTGGGCCTGGTGGGCCGAAGGGTCCTAGCAGACTTTACAAATGGCTAAGGCAAGAAAGGGCTTTAGTTGGGCTTACGTGTGGGTTATAAATGAGCTCTTTTTGTTGGGTCTGGCATGATACAAGGAGAAACGGGACACACACAGGTCTTACACATTTTTGGCCTAAGAGATTTCTTCCTGGAATTTATCTTGACCGAAGCCAGTTATCAACAGAGTCTAGAACTCCGTTTGGTTAAGTTTTGGATTAAGTACTACTCGTCCACGAAGCTTAGAGGTCTCGGTGTGAGGAGAGGCTTTTGGGTTTGGTACAACCACGCTCCTTTCGACAAGAGAGGAACCTTTAATCGTGGCTTAACTCTAATGTCAGTAAAAGTACTCCTAGCACTTGAAGGTTTGCACAACTGTGAGGAGGTTTGTGGGTGCATCCAAGACTAGGATTGTAGGTATATCCCTCAATCCTAGTTGCTCATTTTTGAGATCTAAGGGGGGTGTATTCTCAGGGAGAATCTAGGAGTCGTATCTTCATATGTATATTAGGTTTTACCTACGGCCAACTCACCCTTTGGGTGGTCGTCTAGGTGAGTCCTATTTGACATAAACCTGGACGGAATGAGGATGGCTTTTCCCCAACCGATACCTCCATTTACACACCCTACTTGGGTGTTTTCCTCATTCGTCTCACAACTGACTAACAACCACCATCGACACCATACTTACAAGAATGCATCGTCCTCAGTGGTTTCTTACTCGAATCCCATCATCAATCCTACATTCACTACTTGAATTCAAGGTTCCTGGGAGTCATTCAAATCTTCCTATAGCACAACTACTAAGCGACTAACAACCTATAAGTCGGATTCTAGCCCTCCTAAATTTCTTACGCCACACTTACCACAACAATGAACAACAATTTTTCCTCCAAAATTTACTACTCCTGGAATTCTTATTCGACCCATCTAACCTTATCTTATTTATGTTTTTCTAAAAACCTATTTGCCTAAGTTTATGACTAAATCCAAATTCGATACATTGATTCCATGGTTACTGGTTCAATTTGAATTACCACCTAGCCACAGCAACTAACGAATTCCCAACCTACTAGTCGAATTCTAATTCTCCTAAATGCCTAGGCCACATTAAAGCAACAACAACAACTTTTAATCAAAATTTCTTTAATAACAACACCACTTCTAGGAAATATTTCAACCGAAACTAATCAAAATCCACACCCATTTTATCCTTCATTCGAACCTAATAACTCTTAACACATGTGGAACTGAAAATTTAAAGCTTAAATCCGAATATAAACTAATCCTTACCGTGATTATTGAGAGGTCAAAAAGGGAGGATGGCAGGGATAGTGATGGGTCGAATGGGGTTTTTGGGGAATTGATGGTGAGAAGGCAGCGTGGGTTTGTGAGGGTGAAGACAAGGAAAGAAAAAAAAAAAAAGCTGATATAAGTTTAGGGATAAGTGTGAGTGGAGATGGGGTTTTATTTTATGTGTTGTGTTTAATGTTTTATTTAAGTGTTGTATTGAATTAAAAAAAAAATGTGAGTTATATTATACCCGTGCTTCGTTGTATTGAGTTAACTCAGGTCTTTCCTGGAACCGTCTAAATTATGGGACAGTAGAATTTTTAGGGATGTTTATGCAATACTTGAATGTGTTTTTAAGTATTCACTATAGTTCCTGATTAATTTCTGTTAGGACTCCGGTATGTGTGTGGTGTCAGTCTGGGTGAAACCGGGATAACCTCCCGTTTTTACCACAATATAGTGAATAAAATACAAAGTCAGGGTAATTTCACTATTCTTGGTGAGATCTCCGGGTGTCACAATGTGAAGGTCTGTTTCCCGTTATAATCACATAATGGCCAATTCAGATAGTTCAGTTACAATAATGAATGGTTATGAAATTAATATTAGGGCAAATTTACCATTTGTCATAGTTTGTAGCGCATAAACTTTTTTTTTTCACTAAAACCATCTGCTGCTATAAAATCCCGTTGCTATGTACGGGTACTCATCTAGTAAGTTAAATGAGTTGATTATAAACCTCATATATGTAAAGCATGAGTTATGTGAAATTACAACGGATCAAATAAGTTAAATGAGTTTATCTATACTAAATAAATAAATGAAAAACCAAAAAGTGAAAAGTGAAAACTTAAAACTAATTTAGGAAACTAATTTGTTCTTTTACTTAAATAGAATGCTGGAAACTGATTTAGAGAACTTAAAACTAATGTATCCCATTTTTTAAATATTGAAATTAGCTATTAAAATTTGCTCTTTTACTTAAAATCATTATATGTTACAATAATTTACAGTTACATTTTAATTTTTTTACGTTGTATGAATAAATGTTTAGGACGTTTACCAGAAGACTCCCTTAAAACTCGGTATCAAATATTTAGCATGTTGCACATATAACTGAAAACAATTGATCGTCGAAAATATTAATTGCGTTTATTCATTTACGACAACATTTTTTATTTTTTGGTAACCATGATTTTAGACTTTTTGGTTGACTAATCTACAGGGTTTGAACCCACTGCCACACAGACTCAAACTAGGTAAAGCCCTCCCTTTTCAATAAGTTGGCGTGGCCACTTAAGGTTGTTTGCACCTAGCAGAAATTGAACTTGAGATCTCACACATTTTGGAGTGATAGTCACAAGTTGTTTTGCTACTAAGCTACCCTTAAGGGTCGTTTTTTTTTTTTTTTTTTTTTTTTTTTTTTTTTTTTTTTTTTTTTTTTTTGATAACCATGGTTTCCGACCAGAGAGCTCTCAGAGGGGTGTGCAATAGGTGACGTCGCACAGGACCATCACTTAAAAGAAGCCATATTTTTATTAGTTTTGCATATAAATACGTATAGTATTAAACATATATGAGTCTTATAATTTAAGTTTATATGCAATTTCTCTTTAGTTTACAAGTGTAATAGGGTCTCTTTGTTGTTATTGCCTAGGGCTACCAAAAACCACAAGACGGCACTGTTTCCGACCTTTTGGCCAACTAATCCACATGGTTTGAACCCATCGCCACTGATGAAGCGAAAAGTGTACCGCTTTTAAGGGTCATTTAAGCCCTAAATCGTATTTATTTGATCAAATATTGCCCTAAATCGTTCCTTTTGTCATTTTAGGTACTTTTGAGGAGAAATCTGGAAAAGGAGGCATTTTGGACGTTTTTGGAGCATAAAAGTGAAGAAAACGACAAAGTCTCAAAAATCGGCTAAAAGTTACCTTTGACGGCGTCACAATTTACCCCAGACGGCGTCATGCCTTGGCAAGAAAAAGTGGACGTGAAATTTACTCATGATAAGCCAGTGAAAATAGCATGTGAATTCTGACGGCGTCACGCTTTAACTTGATCAAGGGCGTCACGGCTTAAATCAAAAGGGGACGGCGCCACGTTCAAGGTTCGACGGCGTCAAGCCTTGATAAGCCAGAATGGATTTTTGAAGAGCTAAAGAGGGACGGCGTCAAGAAGGTCATCCGGGAACCCTAAAAGCGGCGAGGTGACGGCATCACACTCCATAACGTGACGCCGTCAGATCCAAAAATCTATATATAGTTTTCTAATTCTTTGTCATTAGGGTAGAGAACGGAGTGTGTGGAATTTTGGGAGAAAACCCTAAGACGATTTTAGCTTCTTTCTCAAGGCTTTTTGCCTTGAGATCTTCCATGTTACATTGAAGATAAGTTATCAATTAATCATTCAATATGTCTATGTGTTGTTTGATTTTATCTTATTCTTGTCTTTTGATTAACATGTTAGGCTAAATTTATCTTGTGTTTGCTTAGATCTAATGAAACCTAGCTATTGATTATTGGTTATTAGTGTGTTATTAGTTGTATTGGATGATTGTTTATCTATGTTAGGCTTAAGAAAACTGGCTAACTTCCTATTCGGTAACTTGCTTGAACGTCTTAAGAAACATGAACCAAATGCGTACTAAAGGTTTTTATGGTTGTATTTAATGCACAAGCGAATTCTAGTGATCCCATGTTAGGAGCTTCCTAGCCGGCTCGACATAGGAGTGAAGTAGGAGCTTGTAGAGTTGGGGAAGTAAGTACGCCACCCCACGAATGGTATTAAGGAATACACCCGTCATCCACGCGACTAATACACACTAATTAACCGGTAAAAGATAGTTAGGGAGTAAGGAAATCTAAGTAAACACATTTCTCTACACATAAGTTTCTCACCACATTTTCATTTTTGTTATTTTATTTTATTTGCATTCGTAGTAATTTGGGTTAGTTGACTAGCAACTAATTCCGCCCACTCTTTCAAACCCGAGATTTTACTTGCTTTCATAAAAAATTATAAAAACATAAAAAGAATCTTCCTCAACCCTTAGACCTAATTAGAGTAGTCTTTCACACCTAACGAACACTATTCCCTGTGGAGAACGATCAATCCCCCGTACTTACCACTACACTATACTACATCGGTCAGGTACACTGCCTGGTGGGGTTGTAAGCCTCTTGAGATCCCTCGAGAGGTAAAACCTGTTGTAAGGTTACAAAACCACGCATCAAGTTTTTGGCGCCGCTGCCGGGGAATAGTTATTGTTTAGGTTGAATTTTTATTTCTATTAGGTCTACTCACTAGATTCCTTTCTAGTGAGATTTTTATTTTATTTTTCTAGGTTTTCTTTAGTCTATCTATTTTCTTCGTGTCTTTGTTCGTAACCATTACCATCCGACATCATGGAAGATGGTAATATCCTTAACCCCCACAACCCACCACCACAACAACCACCACCACCTCCTAGAGCCCGCACTTTAGGAGGATATTCCCTAAGTTTGGATGATGACCCCCCTAATCTTAGAATCACTAGGAGCCGAAGCTCGATAAAGACTCTTGCCACACCCTATGCTGAACCCGAAAGGGAAATGCATAAATTAAGGCGACTCCACCAAGCGGCTGAACCATCCACGATCAATTTTGATGATGCCCTCTCCGAGGAAGAATCCAATCATCATTCTACACCTCCTAGCCCTCAACCCAGTCACGATATGGAGGTTCCCGAAATCCCAATCCCTAAATGTCTCAAGGACTACTCTTCTCCCACCCCACGTGGTTTTTCCAATGCTATCGTTTTTCCGAATGAACGCACGGATGAGGTCTTGCGTGCAACCGATATTTGGCTGGTCCAAAGTGTATGCAAGTTTCACGGATTGAAAACTGAAGATCCAATCCAACACATCAAGGACTTCCTGAAAATAGTGGATACCCTCCATACGGACGGAGCCACTAGAGATACCTCCCGGTTGCGATTCTTTCCCTTCACCCTTCATGAAAAAGCCGGAGACTGGTATAACCAACTTCCTTCCGAATCCATCTTCACATGGGAACAGCTTATCTCAAAATTCTATGAGAAATTCTTTCCCATAGGAAGAACTTCAAATTTGAGAGACGAAATCCTCCGCTTCCATGTTGGACCAGCAGAACCTATTCACAAATCTTGGGTTAGATTCAAGGATCTAATTAGACAGGTCCCTCATCATGGCATTGAACTCTGGCTTCTTGTC
Organism: Artemisia tridentata subsp. tridentata; assembly: GCA_021014915.2. NCBI lineage: Eukaryota > Viridiplantae > Streptophyta > Magnoliopsida > Asterales > Asteraceae > Artemisia > Artemisia tridentata. The sequence goes on along the minus strand of CP139505.1, from coordinate 441,515,694 downwards.
CAAATCTTTTATGACAGTGTCTCCAAAAATGACCAGTTGGGCATTAATAATTCATCAAAAGGAAAAATAGCCAAACTAAGCGTTGAGGAAGGATGGAGTAGAATTGAGGAATACGCAAATGATCAAGACGATACCTGGGATGAACCCGATTCGATCATGAGCATTTCCAAAGTCATGAAAGAGCCTCCTTTTGCTAGCCGGGTGAGTAGATTGAATGATCAGGTATCTTATCTAGACAAGTCACGACCAACTAAGCGGTTATCAAACCCATACTTGATCTGTGACCAATGTGGTGGCCCGCATGAAGTGGAGGAATGCGGGGATGATACCACCACCGAACAAGCATGCTTGTCAAGCCACGACATCTTCGATGATCCTTCGCTCTTAACTTTCTACCAAAACAATGATTTCACCCTTTGGGGAAATCTTGTGAGAGAAGAAGGAGGAGGAAAATATCCTGACTACAAGGTTAGGAGCACTTTTGAGGATGATCTTGGGCATTTCACGTTTGAGAAGAATCTGCAACTAAATGGTCTCGACAACCTCATCACTAGCCAACAAAACGACATGAGGGCCAATTTCGCAGAGCTCAACGCCACTCTCGACGGCCTTGGCAAACCTCAAAGAGATCCCTTACTCGCCATCACCACTCGTGCTGGAACAACTACTAAGGATCCACCTTACCCAGCTCAACAATCTAACGTCATGGAACCCGACACCCCTCATGAGGAGGAAGGTAATGTGAACGACGAAAATCCCGAGCAAACCCCTCCGGTAACTCCATCCCCACCTATTTCTGCCAAGCAACCCATTAAAGTCCCATACCCATCTCGCCTCAAGAATCAAAAGGTCGAAAATGATAATAAAAGATTCTTGTCATATTTGAAGAATTCGGTTGTCACCATACCCCTTCTTGATGCATGTTATCATATGCCCAAATATAGTACATACTTCAAGAGGCTGCTCACCAACAGGAAAGGACTCGAGGGTCTGGTAACCTTAGGAGAAGAATGTTCTGTGGTGACTCAACGAGGGCTACCAAAGAAGGTGGACGATCCAGGTAGTTTCACCTTGCCCTGTTCAATTGGGTCTCTTTCAGTCAAGAATGCTTTAGCCGACTTAGGAGCAAGCATCAATCTTATGCCGCATTCCATGTTCCTCAAGCTAGGGTATTCTGGGTTGAAACCAACCCGTATGAGCATCCAACTGGCCGATAGATCAGTCAAATACCCCTTAGGAATATGCGAGAATGTGCTGGTTAAGGTAGGGAAGTTTAAATTTCCAGTTGACTTCGTCATCCTAGAAATGGAAGAAGATGATCTTGTGCCCATCATTCTAGGAAGACCCTTCCTTGCGACTTCTCGTGCTGTTATTGATGTTCATGACGGCAAACTAACCTTACGAGTGGGGGCCGATAGCTTAACCTTCGACATCAAGGACACAATGAATCTTTCTCTCGAAGCAGATAATCAACTGTATTTCATCGAAGAAATCGATGAACTATCCGACGAGATTGATAATTATGTAGATGAACAGGTAGAAGCTGGTTGGCTGCGAGATGAAGCTCTCTCACCCATCTTAGAGGAGGAGAAGACTATGGATGTAAATGCAGTCTCCTTCTATCCCAGACAAGAAATCGAACAGCTTGAGCTTCGTAAACCCGAGAACAAACTTAAACCTTCCATCATCGAGCCACCCACGTTAGAACTCAAGGAACTCCTGAACAACCTTGAATATGCCTTCCTTCAAGGAGAAGATCAACTTCCGGTAATCATAAGCTCTTCTTTGAAAAGTGAACAAAAGGATAAACTCTTAGGAGTTTTAAAAAAATATAAAGGGGTTATAGCATGGAATGTAGCCGACATCAAGGGGATTGACTCTACCTTTTGCACGCATAAAATCCTCATGGAGGAGGATTATAAACCCACCGTGCAGCCTCAAAGACGAGTAAACCCCAACATTAAGGAAGTCGTAAAAAAGGAAGTCATTAAGCTCCTAGATGCAGGGCTAATTTACCCAATTTCCGACAGTCCATGGGTAAGCCCTGTACAGGTTGTACCGAAAAAGGGAGGAATGACAGTAGTGAAGAACGATAAGGATGAGTTAGTACCTCAACGAACAGTAACTGGATGGCGTGTGTGCATCGATTATAGGAAGTTGAATGATGCAACCCGAAAAGATCATTTCCCTCTCCCATTTATCGACCAAATGTTGGAAAGGTTAGCAGGGCATGAGTACTACTGCTTCCTAGATGGGTTCTCAGGGTATTTCCAAATCCCTATCGCTCCTGAGGACCAAGAAAAGACCACGTTTACATGCCCTTATGGCACCTTCGCCTACAAGCGAATGCCCTTTGGACTATGTAACGCCCCCGCCACTTTCCAGCGCTGCATGACGGCAATCTTCCATGAGTTAATGGAAGACAGCATGGAGGTCTTCATGGATGATTTTTCGGTCTTTGGAAACTCTTTTGATCGCTGTCTTGCTAACCTTGAGAAAATGCTCAAACGTTGTGAGGAGACTAACTTGGTACTAAACTGGGAAAAGTGCCACTTTATGGTGAAAGAAGGGATTGTGCTAGGGCACAAAATTTCAGGAAGTGGAATTGAAGTAGACCGGGCAAAAATTGAAGCTATATCCAAACTTCCCTATCCAACAACTGTCAAGGCAATCCGTAGCTTTTTGGGTCATGCTGGCTTCTATAGGAGATTCATTAAAGATTTCTCAAAGGTAGCTAAACCAATGACTCAGTTGCTCATGAAGGATGCCCCGTTCGACTTCTCTCAAGAGTGCAAGGACGCATTCGATCTATTGAAGCAGGAACTTACCCAAGCTCCAATTATGGTTACCCCTAACTGGGAGTTACCTTTTGAAATCATGTGCGATGCTAGTGATTATGCTGTTGGAGCAGTATTAGGCCAAAGGCTTAACAAACACTTTCAGCCAATATACTACGCTAGCAAAACCATGAATCCTGCTCAAGAAAATTACACTACCACTGAAAAGGAATTACTAGCCGTGGTATTCGCTTTTGATAAATTTCGCCAGTATCTTGTCCTTTCTAAAACGGTTGTTTTTACGGATCATTCAGCTATTCGATATCTTTTCGCTAAACAGGATGCTAAACCACGGTTACTCCGTTGGATCCTACTATTGCAAGAGTTCGATGTTGAAATTCGTGATAAGAAAGGAGCAGAGAACCTTGCGGCTGATCATCTCTCTCGTCTCAAAAACCCCAGCCTCGCTGAATCTGACAAGAGTGAGATTCGGGAAACATTTCCTGAAGAGCAGCTCATGTCAATAAATGATTCTGAACCTTGGTATGCGGATTATGCTAACTACCTGGCAAGTAGAGTCATTCCTGAGCATATGAGCAGGCATGAAAAAAAGAGGTTCTTTAATCAATTAAAGTACTACTTTTGGGATGAACCCTTCTTATTCCGAAGATGTCCGGACCAGGTAATCAGGCGTTGCGTTTCGGAAAAGGAGGCTGTCAGGATTATGAAAGAGTGTCATGCAGGTCCATCTGGAGGACATCACGGAATAAGCACTACTGCACGAAAGGTCTTCGACGCGGGGTTCTATTGGCCTACAATATTTCGTGATGTGAAGGGAATGATACAAACTTGTGACGCATGTCAAAGAGCTGGGAATATCTCTAGGAGGGATGAAGCCCCACAGAATTATATACAAGTTTGTGAGGTTTTCGATGTTTGGGGAATTGATTTCATGGGACCCTTCCCATCTTCTGGAGGGAATGAATACATCTTGGTGGCCATTGATTATGTTTCGAAATGGGTGGAAGCACAAGCCCTTAGGACTAATGACGCTAGGGTAGTCATTCATTTCTTAAAAAAATTGTTCGCTACGTTTGGAATTCCGAAGGCTCTTATTAGTGACAGGGGAACTCATTTTTGCAATTCGCAAATGGAGAAGGTTATGAAAAGATATGGAGTCTCTCACCGATTCTCCACCGCTTACCATCCTCAGACCAACGGTCAAGTCGAAAACACTAATAGAGCCATAAAGAGAATATTAGAGAAAACGGTTAATCAAAACATAAAAGATTGGTCTTTTAAGCTCGATGAGGCTTTGTGGGCATTTCGAACCGCCTATAAGACACCAATCGGGACAACCCCGTTCCGTATGGTATATGGCAAGGCATGCCACCTTCCAGTAGAACTGGAACACAAAGCATATTGGGCACTTAAGGCTTGTAATTTGGATTATACAGTTGCAGGAACAAATAGATTCTTACAGCTCCAAGAGCTTGACGAATTGAGATTAGAGGCTTATGAATCTTCCATTACATACAAAGAGAGGACGAAAAGATGGCATGACCAACGGATTAAGAGACCCAAGGAGTTTTCAGAAGGGGACAAGGTCTTATTATATAATTCTCGCTTAAGGCTATTTCCTGGGAAACTTAAATCTAGATGGTATGGACCTTTTACCGTAAGGAGCTCCTCTAAAACTGGAGCCGTTGTATTAATTGACGACGAGGATAGAGAATTCACTGTGAATATTCAACGAATCAAGCATTATCAAGAAAATGGTAATGAAATGATCAATGAGGAAGACATAACTTTCGATGAAGAAGTCACGTAATGTACGTTACTTTGAGTCTAGCTACAAGACTCGTTAATAAAGAAAAGCGCTTCTTGGGAGGCAACCCAAGCTTTATTTTATTTATTTGCTTTGTGTGTTTATTTATTTGTTTGTTTGTTTTTATTTGTTTCCGTATGTGTGTTTAATTTTTATCATTATTGATTCATGTTCAAAACTAATTTGTGAAAATGCTTTATTTTGTTTTTAACTTCGTCTTAACTACATATAAAGGTATTTTGCAAAAGATAAGTGTAAGGGAAATCCAAATCGGTTTATTAGAACACAAATGAACATGAATCATAATAATAATAAATTAACATACATATTAGTATTTGTTTGAGTCAAATGCTTGTATCGAGTCATAATGATGTTGTGCAGGATTTCCAGGAAGTAAGGTAAAGGTTTTTCCAGAAATTTTCCGGAAACTTAAAATGAGAATTTTTGTCAGGTCATTTCTGACGGCGTCAGGGTTTATAACCTGACGGCGTCAGATTTAATTTTCAGAAATTTTTGAAAGTTTTGTTTTCATAAAAAGTTTTTATTAAAATCTCCAACTTATAATCTCCAGGAATCTGCAAAATTATCATTCCACAAGCATTATATCCTTATATATAGATTTTTCCCGCCGATGTTATGCAGGTTTTCGTGTTTGTTTTCTCAGGTTTAACAGGTTATTTTGGACAAGGAAATGTTTTGAATCAAGCTTGTGGCGATGCATTAGTCATGGAGCTTCAACATTACCTTGGAGGAAGATTTAACCGTGTAATTTCATTATCCACCGAGCGAATCAGGGGAGTATTTGATTTCATTCTTTTACTTTATGCTTTTACATCTTGTTATTTGAACATTGGGGACAATGTTCATCTTAAGTGTAAGGGGGGTAAAAGTACGATTTTTGAGAATACAATTGCGCTTGATTTTTGTTTGTTTAATAGTAGATGTGTAATAAAACTGAGATAAATACCTGTTAGGGCAATTTTAGTGCCAATTTTAAAATTTTTTACAACATATAGGAGTGAAACTTTGATCTTAATGAGCGTCTCACGGATAGGAGTTATATGACTAGCACAAAAAACCGTACCACTAAAAAATTTTCCACCCCCAAATATGTGAGGTTCGCCCCTAGAATTGGTAGGAAAAGCATTTATGCTATGATGTGTGTACCGGTAGCACTTAGATTCTAGAACTTGCGTTAGGACCATTCCGAGGCCACAAGTGAGACTACATTCGTGTAGTTAGATTTACTACATGATAAGAGGCATTAGGATTAACCCATTGTTTTACACCTGTGTTTTTGTTATAATTACTTTGGCTATATTGGTCAAGTAATTCTCCCACACCCTTTGCGTTGTACTCATTTTTAGTACACGATACCCCTAGTACACCCTCAGAGCCTATCTTTTCGTTTCGACCTTTAAGCATTTTACTTAAAGGAAGAATTTGTTACACCCCACTAAAATGTACACCCAAATCGCCTTAGCCTACCTTGTATGCACTCATTTTTAGTGCATTATTGTTACAACATTTGTTTAAACCCAAGTTAATTATCTAGTTGATTACATGGTTGCTAAGTCGAGTCATATCCTTGTACATATTGTTTTGGGACGATTGGGACTCATGGGTAAAGTACTAGTATAATGGAGTAATGGGGAAGAACATCATTTATTACCCCCATATGTGCTAAATATTTTAAAAGTACTCCAAAATTTTCAATTATCTTAATTCGAGTCATTAGAATAGTTATTTGTAAAGTTATGTAAAAGTTCAAGTGTAAGGGGGATGCAATGCCCCTATGATGTATTATTTTGGATGGTAGGGCAAAAGTGTATGAATGAAAAAAAAAAAAAAAAAAAAAAAAAAAAAAATCGAAAAATCAAGAAAAATAACAAAAAAATGAGAAAATGAAAAATAGAAAAAACATACGGACTACCATCCCGTTTCATTTTATGTTTATTTTATGTTTATGTTTTGTTATTTTCTTTCATTAGCTTAAGATCGAGTCTAGTCTTGGCTTAGCAACATTGTATAGTACATGTAATTGATCAAGATCTTTAACTAGCCACCAGTAAAATATCCCTTATCCAACAAAACCATGTTTTCCTTTTCCCTACACCTAACGTTATAACCCATTTAAAAGCCCTCTTTGATAGTTTATCTTTGGTGCTTACGCCTAGTGGAGGAGGTTTTCGATCCTTTCCCAAGCCTATGGTAATCTATTTGCTATGACAGGTAGTGAGAGATATTATCCGTTTTCATTTATGAGATTTATTTTGATGACACTTGAGAGATGTGAGTATCTAAACACTACTTGTGAGGTGCTAGTATGTAATCTCCGTGCTTATTATGATTGAAGTGGAACGATTATTTGTTGTAATTACTTTTATGTTTGCATTAAATGACCCCTAACTTGTATTTTGATTAGAATAAAAGCGCATTTGCTTGAGGACAAGCAAATCTCAAGTGTAAGGGTATTTGATGAAGCGAAAAGTGTACCGCTTTTAAGGGGTCATTTAAGCCCTAAATCGTATTTATTTGATCAAATATTGCCCTAAATCGTTCCTTTTGTCATTTTAGGTACTTTTGAGGAGAAATCTGGAAAAGGAGGCATTTTGGACGTTTTTGGAGCATAAAAGTGAAGAAAACGATAAAGTCTCAAAAATCGGCTAAAAGTTACCTTTGACGGCGTCACAATTTACCCCAGACGGCGTCATGCCTTGGCAAGAAAAAGTGGACGTGAAATTTACTCATGATAAGCCAGTGAAAATAGCATGTGAATTCTGACGGCGTCACGCTTTAACTTGATCAAGGGCGTCACGGCTTAAATCAAAAGGGGACGGCGTCACGTTCAAGGTTCGACGGCGTCAAGCCTTGATAAGCCAGAATGGATTTTTGAAGAGCTAAAGAGGGACGGCGTCAAGAAGGTCATCTGGGAACCCTAAAAAGCGGCGAGGTGACGGCGTCACACTCCATAACGTGACGCCGTCAGATCCAAAAATCTATATATAGTTTTCTAATTCTTTGTCATTAGGGTAGAGAACGGAGTGTGTGGAATTTTGGGAGAAAACCCTAAGACGATTTTAGCTTCTTTCTCAAGGCTTTTTGCCTTGAGATCTTCCATGTTACATTGAAGATAAGTTATCAATTAATCATTCAATATGTCTATGTGTTGTTTGATTTTATCTTATTCTTGTCTTTTGATTAACATGTTAGGCTAAATTTATCTTGTGTTTGCTTAGATCTAATGAAACCTAGCTATTGATTATTGGTTATTAGTGTGTTATTAGTTGTATTGGATGATTGTTTATCTATGTTAGGCTTAAGAAAACTGGCTAACTTCCTATTCGGTAACTTGCTTGAACGTCTTAAGAAACATGAACCAAATGCGTACTAAAGGTTTTTATGGTTGTATTTAATGCACAAGCGAATTCTAGTGATCCCATGTTAGGAGCTTCCTAGCCGGCTCGACATAGGAGTGAAGTAGGAGCTTGTAGAGTTGGGGAAGTAAGTACGCCACCCCACGAATGGTATTAAGGAATACACCCGTCATCCACGCGACTAATACACACTAATTAACCGGTAAAAGATAGTTAGGGAGTAAGGAAATCTAAGTAAACACATTTCTCTACACATAAGTTTCTCACCACATTTTCATTTTTGTTATTTTATTTTATTTGCATTCGTAGTAATTTGGGTTAGTTGACTAGCAACTAATTCCGCCCACTCTTTCAAACCCGAGATTTTACTTGCTTTCATAAAAAATTATAAAAACATAAAAAGAATCTTCCTCAACCCTTAGACCTAATTAGAGTAGTCTTTCACACCTAACGAACACTATTCCCTGTGGAGAACGATCAATCCCCCGTACTTACCACTACACTATACTACATCGGTCAGGTACACTGCCTGGTGGGGTTGTAAGCCTCTTGAGATCCCTCGAGAGGTAAAACCTGTTGTAAGGTTACAAAACCACGCATCAGCCACACAGACTCAAACCAGGTAAAACCCTCCCTTAAGTCATTTGTTAAGTGTACCTTACTATAATCAAGATGTCTAAGGTTCGATTCTCAAAAGTCCTACTCTTTATCTTTTTTTATTTTCATTTACCGCAACTTGACTTTGCGACACGCAGATTTACATTTTGATCATTATTTTTTATTATTATTCTTTTTTTTAGAATTTAAAATTTCATGCCCGCAATTATTATTCAGGCTAAGCCCATTTGTAATTGATATGTGTCAAAATACACATACCTTTTACCTTAGAAAACGGACCAAATAGACCAAAAACTAACCAAATATGCCAAATATGTTGTGTTTTTGTGTTTATGCATGTGCAGGTATGGTTATGTGAGAAACGGACAAAAATCAAGGAAAAACGGACAAAAACGGGCATGAGATTTAGAAAGAGTTCAAAAAGCCGAAGCCGGGAAGGAATTTACGAGTTGGACCACATTTATGCTCAAGTTGTCAAAATCAACCCTCAAGAATATCAAGTTGTCAAAATTGGCCCTTGAAAGTATTTTGCAAAAACGACAAGATTGGTCCCTGAATTTTCAGAATTTGCAACATTGGTCCTTAAACTTAAATGCTTTGCCTTAGCTCTAGTCCCCGTGCGTTGGCCTGCTTTGCTGTGTCTTGCCTCCTTAGGTTTGCCTACTTTTCTTGGTACTTTGCTCTGTGCTTTTTGTGCTTTTGTTCCTTCTCTGTTTTTGTGTTTGCGTTTTTGTGTTTGCTTGTTTTGCCTGCTCTTTTGCCTACTTGTTGTCTGCTATGCTATCTAGGTTGCTCTCTTGCCCTTGCTCTCTCACGCGCATACATGCACCTGCCGGAGGTCTCTTTGGAAGCAACCTCTCTACTCCCGGGTTTACCTAGGGTAAGGGTAGGGTCTGTCTACATTCTACCTCCCCCATACCCTGCCCCAACGGAATTGGGTTTGTTGTTGTTGTTGTTGTGTTGGTCCTTAAACTTAAATACAACGAGGTGGGCGCTGGGCCGCAGCGTTGCGGCGGGGCGTCATTTTATCCACAATTTTTGGAGGAAAACGATATCAAACATAGAAATATAGAACATATATATTACGAATTTTCATTAACTGGATTTGCTACACCTTCCATGACTCATGTCTATACCACTGCAAATATTTTACAAACTGACAACTATGTAATATCCTATTCGGTAGTTTCCGGTTCTAAGCTCCATCTATTATGTCTTCTCAATTTCCAGATCGGACACTAATTTTAGCCAATAATTTTTCTGCAGATGCTCATCGTGATCAAACTGTTGGTTACCTCGACAGGTTGTCTGTACAACAGTTGATTTTATTTTTTTTTGGTTTTATGGCAAAAGCTAACGCACCTGAAGTGCCCATGATTAGGTTCTTCTGGTTTTGAAGCAACCATCAGAACGACGTACGTTATTGTGGTACTGGATTAGAGGAAAGCTAACCATTGCCTGCTGAATATACCTTCAGTCCTTTCTTGTGAACTATGGCTGTTTGAGGATGCATATTGGCCATCTGTAGCATTTGGAACATCATTGTACCAGAGCTGCATTTAAATGAAGAATGACCGATGTCATAAAAGGGGTCCAAAACGCGCAGCTGATATCGGGTGTTTGGATCAGCTTATTTAACTTCATTATAAGACTAAGTAATAAAAAATAGATCCACCAGGCTAGTTTTTAGAAGCCAACCTATAATTCTGCCAAGTATATTCTACCAATGATATTGGCTTTCTATCGATCTGAATATGGAGTTTTAACAAAAATGTATATAGTAATCTGTTTGTTTAAAAAAGAAATAGATTTACCCTGTGTCATCGTTGATACCGTATCTTGCGATAGCATGATGTATGTATAACAAGAACAACAGTTTTCCCATCGTCTCGCCGTTGAATCAGCTATTCCTATTAGAATAAAAGCTAGAATATGAGCGAATTTTCGGCAAAATCAGAGACTCTTAGAAGGGTGCGACCTGACCTATTTTGCCCCAATGTTGCGTCTTTCGAGTACAACAACTACATTTGCATAACCGATCACAGTATTAATATGGTTCGACATGAGTAAGTAAAGTGGATATGACATGTTTGTTCTTTACAATACATGTCTCGTACCTCACCCAAAAATTTCTCGAAACTCAGGTCGATAACTACTTGTAGACGAATTAGCCTGCGGGCACGTGACACGGCAATAAGAATCAGAAACACCGACGCCGCCTGCAAAAACACCACAAAAATTTTTTATCAGCGTAATCGTTCCGAGACAGATCAGAGAACAGTCAAAAGATGCATGTAACAGGTTATGAAAACTAAAACTATGAGTAACTGATTGATACAATTTCAGAAAGCGTATGAAATAAAACTGCTGCATAAATTCAGACTGTATGTGTGTTGCATTATCAGCAGGCTTGCTATGAATCATTGCAAAAGAGGCTGAAATGGTGTTGGGAAATTTGGAGTGCATTTTTTTGTTCGTTTCATCGCTTAATTCTTTTTAAAGGGCAATAACCACTATGTTACATGGATATCTTCATTCACATCATTTGAGGCGGATGAAAATAGCCTAAGAATTTTGGCGGGGAAAGCCTCTAGCAAATTATGTTTTTCTTATCCTAAGTTTAGTGCTCACCAGCTGTCGTGCCTAGGGCTGTTTGATGACCGTTTAACTTTTGCATTCGGTTCTGAAACTGTTAATAACCTAAGCCTTGTGTAGGGAGCTTTTGAAATTAGGATTTAACGTCCAACTTGGTGTAAGGAGTACTCAAAAAGCAGAATCTCTGATGAAATTAGGATTTAACTAAACCATGTCTTACCTGTAGAGTGTGCAGCAGATAAAGCTTGATGATGGAAGTCAGCGTAAGTATTTAAATTTTATTCCAACTATTATGACCTCACTGTTCGGGAACCAACTTTTCCAGTTGCTCCTACAACAAAAATGGGATCTCCATCTTTTTCGCCATCTTGTGTTCTTGTTTCAGTAGCCTTTGAACCAACAGCTGATGCATAAAGAAAAAAAATATCAATGGTTAATTTAGCAATCTACCGTCTCCAGTCCACAATAAAATCCATTTTGAGAGCTCCTTTTGTTCCAAAATAAGAGCAACTCAAACTCAGTTAGAAGTTCCAAAAAGTGATAGTCACTTTGGAGTTTCCTTGATTATTAAATGAAACTGCCACACAAATCATACATATGATTCCTCATTTATTTGTTATCCGGAAATCTTACAAATTATTAAACTAAAGTCAAAAAACCGTACATGTGTTGTGTGAGTGTTTTCGTTACCTCCTTCAATATACGGTCTTCAGCCGCGTGCTGGATCCTCCATCGCTATGTAGTAGTTGCCAAATGTGTGGGTCATTCTCTCAACATAAGCCAAATGGTGTTTGGACTCCTCTTTTTCCTTGTCAACTCCCAAATGCTTTATAGTGGTTCCTGAACTAATTCATTTAAATTTGTTGGAATTTTCATTGCAACCATCCCTACATATCAAACCTGTTAGCAATTAATTTATTTAATTGTGAAAGTGATGGTCATTTGTTAATGGAACTTAAGTGTCAAGTGTAATGTTTAGTCTAGTTAGTGGGCTAATGGCATTAGAAGTGTTAGTATCTTAAATGTATAAGTGTAGTGCTAACATTAGCCCACACAAGAGCCCAAAGAAAAGCCCACCAATTGACTTGGTGTTGGCTGTGTTTGCTATATCAACACACACACTCTCACATTCCTAAGTGTGCCTCATTATCCATTGTAAAAGAGAGTGTGTGTGTTCCCCATTTGTCTTTGTATTATTTCTTTCAAAAGTTATAATCATTCGACATAAGTTTTATGCCATAACGATCCACATACTCTTATTGTTCTATACATATTGTTGTGAGTGTCATCATCTAGTCTTGTCATGTGTTTGTGTGATAAAGAAGAAAGGAAGTTCGGTCATAACAAGTGGTATCAACGAGCAAGGCTTCATGGTAGGACTTTGTTTGTTTTTGTGTTCGGTTCCTGTTCAAAAAAAAATACATATTGTTTCGTTTTTGATTTTCAATAAACGTGGCTATTTGTGTTTTCTGTGGACATCGTACGCAAGATCAAAGACCAAAGGTTGTATTTTGTACTTGATCCTAAAGACTAAAACACCCATTATTATTTTTCTTTTACTAGAAAAGTTACACTTTGTGTTTTTATCTATTCGATCTATACACAAAATCAAGGGCGTTAAGTTGTGTCTGTTTTTTTGTGTGTGTTTGATCGACTTGGTGTGTGAAGGGCTGCTATTCTTTCAATCGAACATAGTACTTGTGAGTTGGATTTTTTGTTGATCTAAGTTCTTTGATCGGCAAGAATCAACAAATCTTGTATAAGATTTGTTTTTGGATAAGGTTGTGATAAGATTTGATTGATTGAAGTTAGTAAAAGTTGGTGACAAGTTAGTAAGAGTTGGTGAAAGTTGACAGTGGAAAAAGTCTTACTTGCATGTGCAAGTCAGTGGGTAAGTAAGACTAAAGGACAAGAGTTGGTAGCCTACCCTATTTCGCAATTCAAGAAGCTGCTCTCTTTCGCAATTCTGAAGTCCTCTCGCAATTCGAAATATCACAATCTTGTATAAGATTGCGATACGTGTTTTATCGAAATTGAAATTTGCCAATTCTTTCGAAATTGCTTTTTCCTTTCGAAATTGCCATAAACTTTCGCAATCAGGACTTCTTTTCGCAATTGGCAATCCTTACAATTTCCATAAACTTCAAGCTACATTTCGCAATTGGGGTAGACTTTCGGAATTGGACCAAACTTTCGCAATTAGAGAAGATTTTCGCAATTGACATCAGACTTTCACTTTTCGAAATTGACAAAATTTTTCTAACACAATATTAAATACTCTATAGCAATTGTAAGGATTTAAAAAAAAATTACAGGAGACTAAACGTTCAATTTTTACGCGAAATTCAAATTTTGGTACAACAGTGAAAATTTTGGCCCAAAATTCAAATTTTTAGGCCAAATTTTGAATTTTTTTCAGCTAAATTTGACGTAAAAATTTTCAAAACTCAAAATTTTCTAATAACCTTAGAATTTCATTTTATAGAGTATTTCAAATTCTGGTAGAGAAATTTTTCAAATTCAAAATTTGGAGGGAATCCAGAATTCACCATTACGAAAGATTTCAACGATCATCAACAACAAACCAAGGCTTCACAACAACAACCAAGTTTAACCTTCAACAACAACATCTCCTATTTTGTTGAAACGATCCTCAATCCACTTTATCATACAAAATTTCAAAGATGACTACACACCAAGACATTCATGCCGCCGGTGCAGAAAACCGTCCTCCAATGCTAGAAAAAGGTGGTTATCTGCCATGGACGAGTCGTATGCTTCGATACATGAGAACAAAGCCTAATGGACAAGGAAGACTATTGATTAACTCCATCGAGAAAGGTCCATTTAAGCCTCGTTAGATTCTTGTAATAGCTGGAAATCGAACTGCAACACCTCCCACTCCAGACACCTATAGGGTACAAACGGAAGCTGACTACACACCAGGAGATTGGAAGCAAATTGAAGCTGATGACTTGGCAATGCATCTAATCCAACTTGGTTTACCACAAGAAATATTTTGTGCTGTAGACAGTTGTGAAACTGCACATGATATGTGGGAACGAGTTAGACGACTTTGTTATGGCACAGAAATCGGTAAACAAGACATCGAAAGCAAGCTTCTAACTCAATGGGAGAAGTTCACATCAACTCCAGATGAACCTATTGAATCTTACTATACAAGGTTTTGCACTCTCATGAACGAGTTGATCAGAAACAAGTTGACACCTACTCAAATTGTTCAGAATATCAAGTTCCTCAACAACCTACCAGAGGATTGGGGACGATATGTCACGATTGTCAACCAAACAAAGAACCTTCACGAGGTGAACTATGATCAACTCTATGATTTCCTAAAGCAAAACCAGGAGGAGGCAAATGAAGTCAGAAAAGAGAAGTTAGCAAAACAACATGATCCTCTTGCACTCATGGTCCAAACACCTACACCTGCAACAGTCAATACACAACAACCTTCATCTTCATCCCAACACTTCTGATGAGGCGAAAAGTGTACCGCTTTTAAGGGGTCATTTAAGCCTTAAATCGTATTTATTTGATCAAATATCGCCCTAAATCGTTCCTTTTGTCATTTTAGGTACTTGTGAGGAGAAATCTGGAAAAGGAGGCATTTTGGACGTTTTTGGAGCATAAAAGTGAAGAAAACGGCAAAGTCTCAAAATTGTGCTGAAAGTTACCTTTGACGGCGTCAACATTAACTCCAGACGGCGTCATGCCTTGGCAAGAAAAGTTGGATGTGAAATTTACTCATGACGGGCCAGTGAAAATAGCATATGAATTCTGACGGCGTCACGCTTTAACTTGATCGAGGGCGTCACGGCTTAAATCATAAGGGGACGGCGTCACGTTCATGGTTAGACGGCGTCAACCCTTGATAAGCCAGAATGGTTTTTTGAAGAGCTAAAGAGGGACGGCGTCAAGAAGGTCATCCGGGAACCCTAAAAGCGGCGAGGTGACGGCGTCACAATCCATAAGGTGACGCCGTCAGATCCAAAAGTCTATATATAGTTTTCTAATTTTTTGTCATTAAAAGAGAGCTTAGTGTGTGGAATTTTGGGGTAAAACCCTAGGACGATTTTAGCTCCTTTTTCAGGGCTTCTTGCCTTGAGATCTTCCATGTTTCATTGAAAGATAAGTTATCAATTAATCATTCAATATGTCTATGTGTTGTTTGATTCTATCTTATTCTTGTCTTTTGTTTAACATGTTAGGCTAATTTTATCTTGTGTTTGCTTAGATCTAATGAAACCTAGCTATTGATTATTGGTTGTTAGTGTGTTGTTAGTTGTTTTGGATGATTGTTTATCTATGTTAGGCTTAAGAAAACTGGCTAACTTCCTATTCGGTAACTTGCTTGAACGTCTTAAGAAACATGAACCAAACGCGTACTAAAGGTTTTTATGGTTGTATTTAATGCACAAGCGAATTCTAGTGATCCCATGTTAGGAGCTTCCTAGCCGGCTCGACATAGGAGTGAAGTAAGAGCTTGTAGAGTTGGGGAAGTAAGTACGCCACCCCACGAATGGTATTAAGGAATACACCCGTCATCCACGCGACTAATACACACTAATTAACCGGTAAAAGATAGTTAGGGAGTAAGGAAATCTAAGTAAACACATTTCTCTACACATAAGTTTCTCACCACTTTTCATTTTTGTTATTTTATTTTATTTGCATTCGTAGTAAATTGGGTTAGTTGACTAGCAACTAATTCCGCCCACTCCTTCAAAACCGAGATTTTACTTGCTTTCATAAAAATATAAAAACATAAAAAGAATCTTCCTCAACCCTTAGACCTAATTAGAGTAGCCTTTCATACCTAACGAACACTATTCCCTGTGGAGAACGATCAATCCCCCGTACTTACCACTACACTATACTACATCGGTCAGGTACACTGCCTGGTGGGGTTGTAAGCCTCTTGAGATCCCTCGAGAGGTAAAACCTGTTGTAAGGTTGCAAAACCCACGCATCAAGTTTTTGGCGCCGCTGCCGGGGAATAGTTATTGTTTAGGTTGAATTTTTATTTCTATTAGGTCTACTCACTAGATTCCTTTCTAGTGAGATTTTTGTTTTATTTTTCTAGGATTTCTTTAGTCTATCTATTTTCTTCGTGTCTTTGTTCGTAACCATTACCATCCAACATCATGGAAGATGGTAATATCCTTAACACCCACAACCCACCACCACAACAACCACCACCACCTCCTAGAGCCCGTACTTTAGGAGAGTATTCCCGTCCTAGCCACCATGGCTATCGAAACACCATTGAGCTCACTCAAGGAGCCAATATCACACCCTTGCGATCCGACACCATCCGGTTGGTGCAAAGCGGATGCGCATTCCATGGACTTCGTTCTGAAGATCCTAATCAACATCTCAAGGACTTTCTTAAAATCGTTGATTCTATAGACCTTGATGTTGCCACTCGAGAGACGACCCGATTGCGTCTCTTTCAATTCTCTCTGCGGGACCAAGCTAGTCAGTGGCTAGAACGTCAACCCGCAGGATCCATTACCTCTTGGGATGATCTCACTACTCGTTTCCTTGCTCAGTTTTTCCCACCGGAAGAACTACTAAGCTAAGGAATGATATCTTGATGTTCCAACAACGTCAAGGCGAAACTCTCTACGAGGCATGGACTCGATTCAAGGACTTACTCCAAAAAGTCCCTCACCATGGCATAGAACTTTGGCTCCAAGTCCAAATCTTCTATGACCATATCAATCTCTCCATGAGGCAAACCATTGACCAATCGGCCGGTGGCAAGCTACGTGATCTAAGTGCGGAACAATCATGGGCTCTCCTAGAGGATCTTGCTCTTTATGACAACGAAAGTTGGAGTGATCCCCGTGATTTGAATAAAACGGTCAAGGCAATATCTTTGCCTTCGAACAATTCAAGCACTTCTGACTGTAGGATCATAGAACTTGAAGACCAAGTCAAGTTTCTCATGAAATCCTACGAGGCTCCTAAACCTTCAAGCCAAGTGAACAAAATCACTTCTTCATGTGAATTGTGTAGTGGTCCCCACGACACTCGTGATTGCATGGAACTCCCCGAACAAGCTTTTGTGGATTACGCATCCTCGCGTACCGATGGAGCGGGAGACAAGTGGTACACTTTCAAACCCGAGCCAAACCCTTATGGTGATTCATACAACCCCTCATGGAAAAATCACCCGAACCTTAGGTGGAAACAGAACCAAAACACACAACAAACCAATTCTTCCAACCCACCTAATCGTTTCCAATCAAGCGGTTCCAACATGAACCGTACTTTCAACAACAATCCTTCCGGAAATGGTAGTACCAATAACTTTGAAGGATTGATGTCTCAATTTATGGCATCTCAAGAAGCTCGGATAGCTAGATTCGAGTCCGAATTCAATCAACAACAAACGGAGATGACCAATAAAATTGACAACTTGTTGAAAGCTCTCCATAACCAAGTGTTATCACCTCCACATAAGGACGCTAGGAACACAAATAGCGGACCCCAAGTAAAAGACCCCTCTTCATCCAAACACGTCCACTTTGTCAACATTGTCACTATTAAACCAATTGATAGGAATGAGGATAATAGTGAACCTAAGGATGAGGATAAGAAAGTCGAGGTTGATAAGGAAGTTAGGAAAAGTGAAGTAGAGGAAGTAGATAATGATGAGGACTACTTCAATAGGCTACCCACTAAGGAAGAGCGCGCATATCATAAGGACTTATTCGATGACCCCGAGACACCATACTTCCTAGGTAGACCAATCATTGAAATAGGCAACCCTTACAATCTCAACATACCATGCAACATCGGACATCTACATGTGTGGAAAGCTTACATCGACCTTAGATCGCCCATAAACATCATGACTAGAGCCACATACAACTTGATAATGAAGAATCAACTTGGGTATAGGATGTTCCCTGACAAGGGTTGGATGAGTAACTTCACGGGAAGAGTTAAGGGATTACCGGTTTATGTAGGAAACTTCACCTATGTCACCGACTTTGTAATTGTAGAAGATATCCGCCCAATAGTCGATGCATCCTTGACTCAAGTGGTTTTTGGAAAACCATTTGTTGAGGTCTCTAGAATGACTTATGAACCCTCCTTAGGGATAGTTAGATTTAAGGATGAGACCGATGAAGTAAGCTACCAAATGCCATATAAGATAGAACAATTCCAACACTTGTCAAATGTTGAGAAGGAGCTCAAACAAGCGGTCTACTATAGGAATGATGAGGATAGAAGTAAAGGAGTAGACTATGTTATGAAAAGGATATTCAGTTTCTACAAGGATTGTTTGAAATTAGGACCGGAATACAAAACCGGGAAGGAGAATGGCCTAGGAACCGTGACTGATGATGGAGTTACGTAATGTACGTGACTTTGAGTCTAGCTACAAGACTCGTTAATAAAGAAAAGCGCTTCTTGGGAGGCAACCCAAGCTTTATTTGCTTTATTTGCTTTGTGTGTTTATTTATTTGTTTGTTTGATTTTATTTGTTTCCGTATGCATGTTTAATTTTTATTAGTATTGATTCATGTTCAAAAGTAATTTGTGAAAATGCTTTATTTTGTTTTTAACTTCGTCTTAACTACATATAAAGGTATTTTGCAAAAGATAAGTGTAAGGGAAATCTAAATCGGTTTATTAGAACACAAATGAACATGAATCGTAATAATAATAAATTAGCATACATATTAGTATTTGTTTGAGTCAAATGCTTGTATCGAGTCATAATGATGTTTTGCAGGATTTCCAGGAAGTAAGGTAAAGGTTTTTCCAGAAATTTTCCGGAAACTTAAAATGAAAATTTTTGTCAGGTCATTTCTGACGGCGTCAGGGGTTATAACCTGACGGCGTCAGATTTAATTTCCAGAAATTTTTGAAATTTTTGTTTTCATAAAAAGTTTTTATTAAAATCCCCAACTTATAATCTCCAGGAATCTGCAAAAATTATCATTCCACAAGCATTATATCCTTATATATAGATTTTTCCCGCCGATGTTATGCAGGTTTTCGTGTTTGTTTTCTCAGGTTTAACAGGTTATTTTGGACAAGGAAATGTCTTGGATCAAGCTTGTGGCGATGCATTAGTCATGGAGCTTCAACATTCTCTTTGGAGGAAGATCTAACCGTGTAATTTCACTATCCACCGAGCGAATCAGGGGAGTATTTGATTTCATTCTTTTACTTTTTACTTTTACATTTGTTATTTGAACATTGGGGACAATGTTCATCTTAAGTGTAAGGGGGGGTAAAAGTACGATTTTTGAGAATACAATTACGCTTGATTTTTGTTTGTTTAATAGTAGATGTGTAATAAAACTGAGAGAAATACCTGATAGGGTAATTTTAGTGCCAAATTTTAAAATTTTTTACAACATATAGGAGTGAAACTTTGATCTTAATGAGCGTCTCACGGATAGGAGTTATATGACTAGCACAAAACCGTACCACTAAAAAATTTTCCACCCCAAATATGTGAGGTTCGCCCCTAGAATTGGTAGGAAAAGCATTTATGCTATGATGTGTGTACCGGTAGCACTTAGATTCTAGAACTTGCGTTAGGACCATTCCAAGGCCACGAGTGAGACTACATTCGTGTAGTTAGATTTACTACATGATAAGAGGCATTAGGATTAACCCATTGTTTTACACCTGTGTTTTTGTTATAATTACTTTGGCTACATTGGTCAAGTAATTCTCCCACACCCTTTGCGTTGTACTCATTTTTAGTACACGATACCCCTAGTACACCCCTCAGAGCCTATCTTTTCGTTTCGACCTTTAAGCATTTTACTTAAAGGAAGAATTTGTTTACACCCCACTAAAATGTACACCCAAATCGCCTTAGCCTACCTTGTATGCACTCATTTTTAGTGCATTATTGTGACAACATTTGTTTAAACCCAAGTTAATTATCTAGTTGATTACATGGTTGCTAAATCGAGTCATATCCTTGTACATATTGTTTTGGGACGATTGGGACTCATGGGTAAAGTACTAGTGTAATGGAGTAATGGGGAAGAACATCATTTATTACCCCCATATGTGCTAAATGTTTTAAAAGTACTCCAAGTTTTTCAATTATCTTAATTCGAGTCATTAGATTAGTATTTGTAAAGTTATGTAAAAGTTCAAGTGTAAGGGGGATGCAATGCCCCTATGATGTATTACTTTGGATGGTAGGGCAAAAGTGTATGCAAAAAAAAAAAAAAAAAAAAAAAAAAAAAAAAAAAAAAAATCGAAAAATCAAGAAAAATACAAAAAAATGAGAAAATTAGAAAAAAAAAAAAAAAATCATACGGACTACCATCCCGTTTCATTTTATGTTTGTTTTATGTTTTTGTTATTTTGTTATTTCGTTTTTAGCTTAAGATCGAGTCTAGTCTTGGCTTAGCAACATTGTATAGTACATGTAATTGATCAAGATTTTTAACTCGCCACCAGTAAAATATCCTCTATCCAACAAAACCGTGTTTTCCTTTTCCCTACACCTAACGTTATAACCCATTTAAAAGCCCTCTTTGATAGTTTATCTTAGGTGCTTACGCCTAGTGGAGGAGGTTTTCGATCCTTTCCCAAGCCTATGGTAATTTATTTGCTATGACAGGTAGTGAGAGATATTATCCGTTTTCATTTATGAGATTTATTTTGATGACACTTGAGAGATGTGAGTATCTAAACACTACTTGTGAGGTGCTAGTATGTAATCTCCGTGCTTATTATGATTGAAGTGGAACGATTATTTGTTGTAATTACTTTTATGTTTGCATTAAATGACCCCTAACTTGTATTTTGATTAGAATAAAAGCGCATTTGCTTGAGGACAAGCAAATCTCAAGTGTAAGGGTATTTGATGAGGCGAAAAGTGTACCGCTTTTAAGGGGTCATTTAAGCCTTAAATCGTATTTATTTGATCAAATATCGCCCTAAATCGTTCCTTTTGTCATTTTAGGTACTTGTGAGGAGAAATCTGGAAAAGGAGGCATTTTGGACGTTTTTGGAGCATAAAAGTGAAGAAAACGGCAAAGTCTCAAAATTGTGCTGAAAGTTACCTTTGACGGCGTCAACATTAACTCCAGACGGCGTCATGCCTTGGCAAGAAAAGTTGGATGTGAAATTTACTCATGACGGGCCAGTGAAAATAGCATATGAATTCTGACGGCGTCACGCTTTAACTTGATCGAGGGCGTCACGGCTTAAATCATAAGGGGACGGCGTCACGTTCATGGTTAGACGGCGTCAACCCTTGATAAGCCAGAATGGTTTTTTGAAGAGCTAAAGAGGGACGGCGTCAAGAAGGTCATCCGGGAACCCTAAAAGCGGCGAGGTGACGGCGTCACAATCCATAAGGTGACGCCGTCAGATCCAAAAGTCTATATATAGTTTTCTAATTTTTTGTCATTAAAAGAGAGCTTAGTGTGTGGAATTTTGGGATAAAACCCTAGGACGATTTTAGCTCCTTTTTCAGGGCTTCTTGCCTTGAGATCTTCCATGTTTCATTGAAAGATAAGTTATCAATTAATCATTCAATATGTCTAGTGTTGTTTGATTCTATCTTATTCTTGTCTTTTGTTTAACATGTTAGGCTAATTTTATCTTGTGTTTGCTTAGATCTAATGAAACCTAGCTATTGATTAATTGGTTGTTAGTGTGTTGTTAGTTGTTTTGGATGATTGTTTATCTATGTTAGGCTTAAGAAAACTGGCTAACTTCCTATTCGGTAACTTGCTTGAACGTCTTAAGAAACATGAACCAAACGCGTACTAAAGGTTTTTATGGTTGTATTTAATGCACAAGCGAATTCTAGTGATCCCATGTTAGGAGCTTCCTAGCCGGCTCGACATAGGAGTGAAGTAGGAGCTTGTAGAGTTGGGGAAGTAAGTACGCCACCCCACGAATGGTATTAAGGAATACACCCGTCATCCACGCGACTAATACACACTAATTAACCGTAAAAGA